>JAGFPH010003557.1:111365-139873 GCA_018207615.1 Philaenus spumarius | reverse complement strand
AGCGTCGTGCAACTCGTGCGTCGTTGCAATATATACATATATATATACATATATATATATGAATTTTAATGACACCCCAAAACGTGTTCTGGGGACCATGATCGGTGCTCATTTGCTACTCCCGACCTTGGGTCTCACCATAAGGGCCACTGCAATAGCTCATTTTTCCTATGGAAATTCGCTAATAAACGGTACGAGAATCGGCACATACTACTTTCTCACAAACATATTTAAATTATGAACACGTTCACTGCTAAGGTCGCACAAGTGAGCTCGACACTGAACACTATAAGAAGCGTCCGACGCACAGTGCATTGCACGCCTACCCACGTACTGGGAGTATTGTCAATACACAACGCATTGCGTGCTTCGCACGCCAACCCCCGTATTGGGAATTGTTCAATAGACACAGCATGCGTGCTTCGCACGCCAATTTCAAGCCTATGTTAGGAGAGTATAAAATAAATATTATTATTATTAGCTAAACGAGAATTTTTTGAAAGATGCGGTTTTTTAAAATAATGGTAGTTTACGTTAAGGGCTAAAAATAAACAAAATTTTATCAAAATCGTTTATTTTATACAAAAATAATAACAGATTTTTTAAGGGTTTTTGGGCCAAAATTTTCTCAAAACCTATTTTTGTGCATCTATACAGGCCTGATTGACGTGTTTGGTGCAAATTTGTTCGAAATCGACCGAATAGTTTTTCTCTAGCTTTGGATACATACAGCATAAAGACATTTTTTGTAACAACTTGTAGACCACTTTTTAAAAACCACTTTTTTAGACTCAGGAGTTCCCAAAACGGATATTTCCACAAAAACCTTAACATCGATTTTTTTGCGATAACTATACTTTCTCTATATACTATGGTAAAATGCATACTTTTTGGACAGCCGTCTTATAACGGGAACTAGCTGATAATTGTTTTCAAAATTAATTAATTGTATTTTCTTAAGAATTAACACTCGAACAATAAGAAATTTGTTCAAGAAAATACCTTAGCCCAATCACATAACACTATATAATTAACAATAATTGAAACATTATAATTTACCAGAAGACAAGAAAATATGCCTTTGTAAAGTAGCGAAAGAAAACCACCTCTACTCAGATTTATCAGCTGATATCTGGTGTAAGCACTCAAACCAAGTAAATCTACCAAGACAAAAAAAGTGATATCTTTTTAATTACTCAATATGTTGAGAGTTTATTGACAAATAATTTACCTGTTTGTGAACGCAGGTTACCCCACAAAATTAACCACTGCTCTTTATAATCATACTAGGAAAAACCCCTGCGTGCTCCTCACGCCAACCCAGTTGGAACCTTCTATACACATAATCATGTTATTTTTGTTTATAATAAAGGTGTAAGAATAATAATAACCTCAAAGCTAAGATGGTAAATTGTGTTAAATGTTCAAGTCAAATTATTTCGTATATTTTATAACAGCGGTTATAATAAAGGTTAAAAGAACCAGAATTTATGTCGACACTTAAATAAAAACCCAACCTAAAAGTTTGAAATACAAATAATTGCTTCAAAATTTGGAATCAGCTGTTAATGGAAATATTAGAACAAGCAGCTGTTTCATCTGTTATTTTATTCAATTGGTTGCTATTGTAATGAATGTAAATACATCAAAGAAATGTGTTGGTTCATCATTCTAGGCATGACCTACAATGTTTTCAATAATAAATTTACAAATATTGAAATAAAATATTATGTTTCTATCAAAATGAATTATAGCCTATATTGCTCAGGGGTAGTGTAGCTTTTTATTAGTAAAATTATTTTTTCAATCGGTTCAGTAGTTCCAGAGATTACCCCCTACATACAAACAAACAAATTTTACCTCTTTATAATATTAGTATAAATTATGTTTAGCTCACATCTGAATTACTTGCTCACACTTTAGCTAACAGTATCCCTTTCATGGTGTACACACTTGATCAAATGTCTAGTTTTACGTATTTAACAAAATTACGTTGAATTTAGGTCTAATTACTATGCTAAAAACTATTTCTTGGGTAACATTTTAGTAGCAGACATTTTAAAGTTGCCAGAGGGCGACTGTAACATCAGACTGTAAATTCTATTCCAGTGAAGATTTTGGAGGTAAAACGTTGTTAGTGCACTGCTGTTTTTATTGTTAATGGTAAGTAATTACTGTTTTAATATAAAACACTACTGCAGGCTACAAAATTAATAAAGGTCGTCCCCTACATGGTTACCTCGGCGCTGACGCCTTCAAACCTTAATGTCTGCAAATCTTAATCGTTGTGTGTATCTGTCTGAAACCTTATAATATTTTCTACGCATGCGTTACATAGGCAAGTTTTAGTCGAAAAATATGCACACACTGTAAATTGTTTTAACAATAGAACATAATGGATTAAGAATACTTTTACTGTCAACATTTGACCATTTTCATATCGATTATTCTTTTGGTATTAATTCATACCCTTTTCGTTTAGGCTATTTTGTATTCCTATAAATTTAATGGCTAAAGTGAGAATCATTTCGAAACAACTTCTGCAATATGTGAAGAACTCCCTATAACAACAATCGCATTTTTTCTGAATTAAAAGTCATTTGATCTCATGTTATAGCTTACTACAAACAAGTACTACATGTTAGTGCTAAATAAACAAAAACGGGAAAATAAACAAAAAAACGAATGGCTTGCATTGCAGTATATAATATAACAAAGAGGAGCGAGATAGACAATACGGTAGCAAGTAACTAATGTGTTTTTTGTAGTCATGTTTCCTTAAGGCAAGCCATAGCCGAGTGGGTTGTGTGGGATCTTCCTGGTCTGAAGATACCGGGTTCGAATCTCGGCTTGACCAGGTAACTTTTCATATCTTGGTTTGAGGGTAGGGGGCGGAAGTAAAGCAAACGGTGGTTGGCTCGCTTCCAAGCTGACGGGATATGACTGGTTACCTGGTCTCCGGCTTGAGGTGTTTTGCATATTTTTACTAATATATTTATGTAGCCTATATATATTCTTTTTTTTTAACCACAAACAATTTGTATACCTTTAATAAGTTATGAGATGAGATGAATTCAAACAATTCGACCACGCAGCTAAACCCCGCTGACGTGAGTTGATAAAATTTCCAAAATTAAGTTTATAGGCCCATGTTTTAGGGTTTCAACCAACAATTTGGGAAATAGGTCTATTCACGACGGTGCTGAATAGCTGCAAAATGCTTAGCACGCCATTCCTCATATTGGGAGTATCTTCAATACACGATACATTGCGTGCTTCGCACGCTATCTTGCATATTGGGAGCATCTTCAATACACAAAGCATTGCGTGTTTCGCACGCCATTCCGCATATTGGAAGTATCTTTAATACACAATGCATTGCGTGCTTCGCACGCCAACCTCGCGGTAGAATCCACCGCATGGCTTTGAACCGGGTACTTCTATGGTATTTTACGTTTTGATCGATTTTGGGGTAACCAAGCGAGCTATAAGGTCGCGTAAAAACCAAAATGTGGAGAACAACAACGTACATTTATATTTGTAGAAAAATGTTTTTAAAAAATTCATTCTCGTAGGAAAAATCTCAAAAATTTTCACTTTTGGTCAAAAAACGTGCTTCCGATTATTCGATTTTTTTGGCTAACGAATTCGTCCGAGCGACGTAGACAACCAACTTGTGTACCAAATTTGAACCAAATCGGACTTAAAATGCGGCCGCTAGAGTGCGAAAACATATATACATTTTAATGACACTCCAAAACGTGTTATGGGGACCATGATTGGTGCTCATTTGCTAATCCCGACCTTGTGTCTTACCATAAGTGTCACTCCAATAGCTCATTTATCCAATGGAAATTCGCTAATAACTTGGAATTCAGGAAAACGCTAATAACTTGGTATACAATGTTGTTACAGGGAGGTCGTCATTTGCTTGACAGAGTTTGACATTAACGGTGATGTAAAAACACAGCAGCCGTTGGATCGCAATACGGTTATGTAACCAAAAACTTCAAAAGTGAAGTAAAGAATCACCAAATATTGAGTAAATACGAATTTAGGTTAACACTAGAATAAAAGTTTCATTATTCCTAACTCTTAGTTTACGAGACGTCGGGTAAAATAAATGAATAAATACTTAAAAAGAATAAGGTAATTTGTTGTATTAGCACTGTTTTGTATTTTGCTTGAATTTTATCTTAGAAGTGGACTGTATAATTGGAAGACGAATTACCGTAATAATATGAATTGCAGGAACTTACCAAGTTGTACTTCTTTGGCCGTGTAATATACCTCCTGTGCACAGGGAACATGAATTCTTGAGGTTACGAAGCTGTCGTTTTAGTAATTAAGTTTAGAGTCGTAAAATTATAATTGAACACTGCTTGGCTCGTTAAGAAGCATAGCAAAAAAATATTGAATAGTTGCCGTAGCATTCGAATGTTAAAGAACATAAGAGCGAGATGTAGATCGCCGACCGACCATTCTTGACATACGAATGAAAATGTAGATCGCTCACCGAACAGTCTTGACAATTATTGTACGATGCAATGCGCATAGCTTAGTTCTGTTCGTAGATCAATAGGTATCGATCGATTAATCGATAATGCGGCTATATGATACTAAACAAGCACTTTAACAACACAAATAACATGTAATACATACAACTGACACAGTTTGAACCAGTTTGTTGCCCTTGAACACATTCAAAGCACCACTGTCCTTGATGGTCACCACACATTGCTTTTGAGCAGCGCTTGCAAAAGAATCTCATCAATCGACGTTTCTTGGATGGGCAGAATGAGCAAATATTTCTTCTCTGAAGTTCTTGTTGTACAACTTGAGCATCAGGAACTTCTCGATGCAGGATGTTGGCATCGCAATCTTATTGTTACAAAGACACGTAATGTTATTCGAAAACTAACACCATTCCCAACGCCTCCTTTACTAGAATACGCGATCACAGTTTCCGCACAAATATACACCTACAACCGGTTCCCGATACACCAACGTGGCCGTCTGGGTGGCAAATAAAGGTACTTCAGTCGGGGGAGCGCGGACCCAACAACGTAGCAGGGGAACGAAAACATGGCGACCATCGTCTACCAGACGAAGCGTTGGGATTCTAGGGTTAAACTAACGTATGAGTGACGTTAGTAATAACTTCATTATTCAGTAATTATTTGTACCTGAACCATACATAATAATATAACACTACATACAAATATTTCAAAAGTATTCTCAAACAAATCGGTTTTTTCCGTCCTCCAGCTCAATTTGAAATATTTGTATATAACTACATGACATTGAGAAATATGACTATGACTATCTTTTAAACTACTCACTATTGCGTAAAATTACATTTTTAAATAATTTATAACAGCCATATTACCCTGGCAAATTGCAGTTCATTCACACAGACAAATTAGTGTGTAATAATCTTGAAAAAAAAAAAAAAACTATTTGTAATCAATGGCAATATTCGCCAAAGTTATATTTACGAAACTTGTTTCCTCATTAACACTACTTGTAATTACTTTTATGCTTCCGACTTTGGAACAATTGTTTCCCCCGCGGAGTTTAATTTGTCGTTCTCTTAACTTTGTCTCATTAAAACAACATCAAAGTTTTAAACGTAACATTAAATTAGTGTTATTACACGGACTCACGTTCTGGAGTCATTTATAAAGCACGTTGTATTCTTCTTCCAGTCTATAGACTGTGCTGTCCGCCATTTTTGTATCTATTCAGTAGATTAAATTTAAACTGGCACAGGTATATTTTAGAAACAAACTTTGAACCAAATATGACATAGAATTAATTAGATTGTTAATCAGAAAGTAATAATAATAATAATAAATCAGTTATAATTACCTTGTATTAGCTGTCTTCAGTCAGTCCTACCTGCAGCTGGACATGAACGACGCAATAATGTGGCCACAAATATTTTTATTAAAATTTTACGACGAGTTTTACTCCGATTTTGTGTGTGTTAGTGTTATGTGTTCGTGAATGTGTTAGTACAAGCCTGACGAAGCCGACAGTGTTCGGCGAAACAGCGCTATAGCTATATTATACAATTACGAACTGAAGACAGCTAATACAAGGTAATTATAACGATATAATTAACAGTCCAAGGCAACACAATAAATTCTATATAATACATCAGTGTTCAAATTTTGGAATATTAAAGACAATCAATTGCACCGACTACAGTCACATTGTAAAGCTTAAAGTTTCATCTACAGGCTATAATATAGTTTAAATATTATAATACAGTATTTACATTTTTAATTAGGTAAAACTATGCATTGCACGCAAATAATTTTAATACAGATAGCGCCAATTAGCATGGAGCGCGAAGAGGGGTGTGCAAGTCTCCTACGCCGGCTCCCACCACATTTCCCCTCTCGCTGCGGAGTACAGTCAGAGCCGCCTGCCCTACCTAATTCCATCGATGTATAAACACATATATACATCGATGCCTAATTCATGTCTGCTATGTAGTCGTGCGATTGTACATCAACACTCTTTGGTGGTGACTGTACTGAAGACTCACAGTGGAGTAGGAGAGGGTAAGACTTACAGAGCATGCTCAAGTGACGCTTAACGCTACTTGGCACTATCTGTACCACCCTCGACGCATATAGCTTGTTTTGGTAGTAAATGTTTAGAATTAGTCGCAACCTAAGCTAAGCTCGTGTATTTCTTTCTGGTAATTATTTTTCAGGTTTAATTAAGTTTTAACTTAAGGTGGATGTGTTGGTCTTGTGAATTTATGTTTTGCATAAATCAACATGTTATTTTATAACCGTCAATAACAAGCTACAGTATTAACTGACAACAACATAAAGGCGAGCGTTATTCAACGCAACAGGAAAAATAATACTATTAATGCGTTGCAGACTGTTACCACTGTAATACAATACGTAGGACACCCTATTATTGTTGTGACGTCAAGCGATAACGCAGTTGAGTGAAGGGGCTGAGTAACGTTCCAGATTACAAAATTATACCTCGACAAAAATAACACCTTGACAAAAGTAATACCTTCTGAGATAAAGGGCAGCTGGGGATGCTGCGACGTACGCGTAGTACATTATAAAACCCTAATAAACAGGATGTTTGGTGTGAGATTCCAGGAAATATTTCCCTGGGTTTTCTTGCAGACGAAATTACTTGACAATCTTGGTATCATTTTAGCATAAAGTTATCTCGTCTGGAACCATACATTAAATAAATAATATTTTTAGTCAGAGTGACCGCTGTGAGTGACTCTTTTTGGGAGGGGGGGAGGAGCCAAGATAGGTAGATCAAAGGCGAGGTCTACTGTTACACAGAACTACTAGTAATATATAAGTGCGTTTCGACGATACCCGCTAATCCGCAGTGAAATTTCATCTGTTCACCGCTATTAACAACTTATAATTTGCTAGTCGTAGAAATTAGTTAGCTTATTGGCCGAGCGAAGCGATCTCCGTTTTAGCTCAACCGTTCGGCATTTCGTCTGTGTGTCTGTCCGTCTGTCTCACGATTACGGCCAAACGGGCCAAACGCCTTGACCGATTTTGATGATTTTTGCAAGAATGTTCCTTATTCCTAGGCCGAGTGATGTATATATACGGTTTTTTTTCATTTTTCATTTTAAACTCCTTAAATAAAATAAAAATGGCGGTCGGACCGTTTCTCTCAGTGTAAGCTTTTTTCCAAAGCCAGTTTGTGGCTTAACCGTAAGCCGAATTTAACAACTAATAATATTTTTCCGGTAGCAAATTTGATTTTAAACAAAATTGTATTACTGATTGTTTTCCGTATCTCTAACGGTAAGCTCACAAAACGGCCGCAAACTTTAAATTTGTTAAAAATCGTCCAAGTTTTTGTATTTCAACCATGTTTTTATACGTTTATTCTAAACCAATTCAAAAGTGTTCCGTAGCTTTTTTGTAGATAAAGGTTCAAAGAATTCATATATGCCGGTAAAAAAAGGATTGAAGAAAAATTAACAAAGTTATTAGCTCAAGAAACAAGCATGTTCAGTAACGAAAGGCAGAAGTTTAATTTTAGGCCTACATAAAAAGTAGTAAACATTTTTTGCAATTTTTTTCATAAATGTAAAAAAGTTTCGTAATTTAGTTCTAAATAGCACTGTATAAAAATATATATCAATTTCAAATTTCTTATTTTGAAAACACCAGTTTTTATGTTCCCAATACAAGACTGCTAACAAAACTAGGCCTATTTTGAATAGTAATTTAGAATACTGTATTCTTTGTCCAAAAATGACATATTATTATAAGAAAGTGTAGAGAACAAATCAAAGAACTGAAATGTATTCTTGTAAATTATTATTCCTTAAAAGTGTTTGACTTAGCTTTACTTGAATTACAAAATAAGATAAAACAAATGAAACATCGCGGCGATAAAGGACATAAAAAAAATGACCGTTGGACAGCGTGGGAAGTGTTGGACATGGGTTGAGATCACTATCACGACGTTTTACCATCGTTTGTTTTCATTATTTCTAATATTGGAATATGATATGGAACTGTAAATACATTGTTAAGTTTTAGTTATTTAAGTATGTAAATATTTAATTCTATGTTTTTTTTCAGTAACGCGATATTTTTAGATACCTTAGGCATTATTAACCTAAATAAAACACAATGCCCCCTAAAAGAAAATCTTTAGCAGTTAAAGCTCAAGAAAAGAAAAAAACGAGAACTAGAAATCCCGGAATCGCGGGAATTGCAAAATTATGTTTCACTGGCTAAACCTTCGGCTTACTTCCTTGCTGGCACACTATATTTAACCTAAGCTCAAAACCGCATTTGTTATTTCAACGAGCGAGGTCTACTGTTCACAGAACTACTAGTTGTTTTAAAATTAATTTATTCGCATTGGTATTATATAAAATACTTTATGTTATAACTCGCGGGTATATTGCGTGCTTCTACACTGGAATAATCTATTAGTAAATAGACCCAAAATAAATTCAGGATTGTCATTATTCTAGCTAACTGTGTATTGCCTATTAGCGGCTGTCAGTTAGTATATGGTTTAAATAAATTGCCTGCACTATCCTAGTCAAAATATGGTCGTTTAGTAAATCGACACTTTAAAGAAATACGAAAAACACGATAATAGGAAACAATTTTAAGACATAATTAAATAAATAAGAATATTTGTCTATGTCAGAAATATATAAATAAGTATATTAAAATGTTTGTTTTTAATACTATTAGATCGGTTTTAGGAGGAAAGGAAAACAACTGTAGTATAATCGTCTAAGTATTGGGTGTTGTAATGAATGCCAAGATAGGGTATTAAAAATTAATTGGGTAACACCATGTTACACTAAAATTTCTATCGGCCTCTATTGTGTTTAAAAATATGGAAACATAATTTCTTAATACGGTACTAATAACGTATTTTTAACAGTTAGTTGTCTAATTCACATAGAACCAAAATATGTTTAGTTTTTTGGCAATATCTAGGTTACGTATGGCCTAAAGAATCTATTGCAAAAACATCTTGTTTGTCGTTACAAAATTAACTTGTGAATTAGTCGTTTACAAATTAAGTATTACAAATTTTAAATGGAAGCAATTTTGAATGCATTGAAAGATAACTTTGATTTTCGAACTTTACAGCATAACGGACAACACAGCTGATTATTGCTATCAGCTTTTATATCGGCAAAAGCTTTAAGGTTATGCCTAGACCAATAAGAAAGGTTTAGACTTAGAAAATTATTGTAATGTAGGGTTATTTTCATAAATTAACTATTTTTAGGAGGAAAAAATTAAGACATTTTAAAACTCGTATGTTACAAATTTATAAACTAAAATTTAATTGTAAAATTTACAGACTGCTGAAGAATAGTAAAAACAAATTTACTTCCTAAATTGTAAGGTAGGTTAAATTAATTCCCTCCCATAAACGAAACGAGAATAACGGTTGAAATAAATTAAAATTACTTGTGGAACCAATATATGTTTCAGTTCAGTGTAAAGTCAAACATTGGAAGTTGAAATCGTCAGTAAAATACTTGAGAAGAAAATAATTTGGTTGGCCACGAATGAGAGCCGCATTTTAGTCGGTGACATGTAATTAAAAGTTGTGACACTTTATAATAAGTTTTGGGAGCCATTAATTCGACTACCTGTATTGGACAAGTTTATATTGACAGTATAATGTCATGTCAACTATCGATGTTATCTATCGATTCAACTATAATGTTGAATCAATCGATTTATATAGTTGTTTATATCGATGGTTGAATCGTTTAGAAAAATCCAAATTACGAAGAACTTGTTGGCCTCTACTAGGCCTATTGGAAAACAGATAATTATTTGGTATTTGAATAGCATGCAAATAATAATGTGCTACTTCCGTTTTGAAGAATTACCAAACCAAAATAAACAATTAAGCTATTGAAATTGTGTGCATCTCCTAGGGGAAATCAAAACTTAGTTTCCACATTCTTTATGTATAAATTCCTTGTAAATATCAAATAGTTTATTATTATTAAAAAATATTATTGGTACATTATCGATAAAAAAATTTAATTAAAAAAAGAATCATTTATATTGGTTGAGTATAAATAGCTGTCTAAAACCAAAAACTATTAATTTTGGCATATTATACTAAACTCACGGTGGCATTATGTAAAAGCTTGTTACTCAAGAAGGGTGCAAGGAAGAAGAAAGAAAGTTGGCTCAAGAAAGTTTGATGTAGTATCTGGGCATAAATACCAACAGTTCAAGTACGTAATTAATTTTGGCCAACTAGGAAAGCTCGGTGATTGTGCAATTTTGTATCAAAATATTTTATATAAATATATATAATATAAATAGGGTTTGAATAAATAATAATTTAATAAATAGTATTCTTTCTACCTAAAGCTATAATAATCTTTTTTCTTTAATGCAAATTTTACCGACATATAGTGCCAATTGTACCTTCAAGTTACAAAACTTAACATTTTAAACAACTTATAACGGTTTGAACTATTTTAGCACGTATATTTATGGTTTTATTTTTATACTTTGTACAGTAAATTCTCACATAAAACTAAGTTATATGTATATATAACTAAATTTATATAAAATATAAATATTTTTCCTTGTACTTGTCCGAAATGGTGAAGATTAATAATTAAAAACATACAAGACTCAATAGTTATTATATATGTATCCCCATCCCAAACCAGTAAACAAAAGGACCTTTTAACAAAAATTTTAATAATTCTACTCTATCAGTTTGTTCAGTAAAAGACGACGATATAATTATGTCAATGGCTAAAATGTACAATTATAAAACCAATATTAAATTCTAATTTTGCTGTAAATATTATAAATTGATCTACAACAATATATTTAAACAACCAACGGTCATTAAATGAATCTGTCTCCCAATTAATACAATGTAGAAAGATAATAGAAAAGTTTATTTAAATTCCTAATTTAATACCAATATCTAAAAACAACTTCAGGATTTACTAAAATGTACCTGTACTAATTTATTCGTTTGGTAATGAGTTTTGAGCTTTGTGAGTGAGAGTACATTATTTTTACGAATACTGACACAAATTGACACACATTCGTTTAGTTGTCAAACGTGTTTCAACGACTCAGTCGTCATCTTCAGTTACCATTAAGCTACAATTATCTTATTGCAACTAAATGGTTACAATATAACTTTACATTGTTAGAGCTAGCTTTCGTCAAGTGGCTTGATTTTAAAATTTGTAATTTGATATCGCTGAAGATGACGACTGAGTAATGGAAACAAGTTTACTTATTAGACGTAAGTGTGATAAATTGTGTTAGTATTAGTGTTCGTACAAATAATTTACCTTTACAAAGACAGAAAGTTATTTTGATTGAAACAAAAAGGTTTCTATATTAAGAAACTCAATGTAAATGACGCACAAAGTTTTGACATATTTTACATGCGTTCAAACTTGCTTGCAAAGAAATAAAACTAAAAGTACGGCGATAAATTACTTTGGAATTAAAATTAATGGATTTTTAAAAGTTTTTTTCTTAACCACCTTCATAGACTCAAGAAAAACCACTGTCGTTCGTAACTGTCTAAACTTTTCTCATTTTTTAAATTATTTATTACCGTTTGAATGTCGCCCGTTTAGGTTTTACCTTTAAAATGCTTTTAAAATTGTGTAGTTTTTTAGTGGAATGTTAACTCCTGCTATTGAAAAGATATAAATCTTAGTCCATTAAAAATGTGTTAATTTGTTTTAATAAGTTTGGTTTGTAAAATATAATCTGAAAAGGAAAATCGTGAGTTGTAAGTTAGGGTACTTTCTATAACAATAAACTGTAACGCAATTATTACAACAATCGTAGCTGAGCTCAATATAAACCTGGAGAAGTGCCACTTTACCTTGTACGCCTAGGGTTCCGTACCACTATCCAAACATTTTCTGTTTTAAACCCGCCCTGCTTAAAATTACAAAAAAAAAACCTTCTGCATGGACATGCAACGTAAATCCATTCAATATAAAATCAATAAAAATAACCACAACGGACCAATTGAAAGGAAGAGATGACCCCTAAACAAACTATCACCTGAAAGGAAAATATGCCTTATGTACCTAATCTGTTCACCAAAAATTATACAATTCTCTGACATGATAAGAACAGATTTAATATGGGAGACCTTGTCATAAATCGTTAGAAGTATGGTACGTTTTCCAGAGTATCGATTTGTTGGCTACCAACACCATTTCGAACCTTTCAAAGTCTTTGGGGAACTTACTCTGTTAGCATTCCATGGATATTTATACTTTATTTTTAGATTTTTTTTCAGTATAAAATAAAGGTGCAACATGCAATAAACAAATTTAAAAACATCTACTACGTCTGAGTGGCATAACTTAAAGTGGATTTTTTTTATACTGCAATATTATTATTATTATTATGGTCTTTATTATTATTTTAATAGGGTAAACTTTTTTAAGTGTTTGGTTTTTTTTGTGAACATAATTTGGAATAAGTTAAAATTATGTTGTTGTTTTTTTATATTAGAGATAAAATGAAAAAATGTCTAAAAGGTGAAATTATAAATGAGATTTTAACCAGATAAAAAAATTCTAAAATATGTTAACAAAAAAGTAAAAACAAAATACACTTTAAATAATGTGTACTCTACTACCATTTCTCAATAAATTTCTAGGGTTTAAATTTGTTTAAAAAATTGTCAATTGTGGCTGTAAACATTTGATCATGTGTTAATAGCACGAACGTTTATACTTTCTCAAATCGTTATATAGATTTGATTGTATTTACCCTACTTATTGCATTGTAAGTGAATAATGCAAGTTCCCAATTACATCACTTTTCATAAATATGTTCCCTCCTATGTTATAAAGTAGACTATGTATAACATATTAGTGATATAATTGTGAAGGACAACCACATTTCAGTAGCATGTAATACACAGTTACGAAACTTTATAATTACGTTTGTGTCGCCATTAATTCCACCACCTGTATTGGACACGTCTATGTTAGCAATGTATTGACGTATGGTCAAGTATACTCAAGAGACGTTGTACCAGTATGAAAAGTGTAAACATTAATTTACGTAAAACTTGCGGTACGAGTTGATGTAACCTATTTACTTTGATGTACTGTATAGTTATGTGAATGAAACAAATCCCATGAGTTGTTTCAGTTTTTTTGATAGCCTAAGTGTAGTTTATTATTAAATTTGTTTATATTTTTCAAGTACGACACGTGTAATATCAACCTTTATATAAACAAAATTAAGAAGCCTAGAATTTCCCGCCGGTTTCATGGAATATTATCGCTACGACTTACTATACATAACAAATATACAAATCCTAAACAGAACGAACTAAGTTTATTTTCTCTATCGAAACCGGTTCCAACAGCACTTTGGTGTAGTTGTCATTTTGTTGAAAATATATTTAAATGTAATTGTGTTTTTAAAATGCTTCCATTTAAAATGAATAGCTCAGGAGATGACATGTGTTGAGTGTAGATAAAATAATCAGCACTTTTATCTAACAACTGTTATGAAGATAGAAGTTATTTAGAAGGCTCTTCTTTACCTTGAAGAAAACTCCCGAGTGTACAGTATGATTTCAATAAAAAGGTCCGACTCAAGCCGCAAAATCGTCGAAACATGCATTCGTAATAACGTAATAATCTGGTAAACTAATTTTTGTTATAAAGAAGGCTTTATATTTTTTACGTGTTAGCTTAAAATATTGAAATTATTTCTTAAAACTCTCAAAAAATTCATAAAAAATTATCGATTTTTACTTAGTTAAACCGTTGATTAAAAGGAGTTGCCGTCGATTTCTTTCAATTATGAGATTTAAGACAAAAGCACATTACCTTTAAGAACAGTTTAAGATGTTTCACAACTTTTTAGATCGAAAAACGGCGTCCGAAACACGGTAGTACGAAGTGCATATTTTTGCTGATTTACGCAAGGTATAGAAGACCCTTAATTGTGGTTACTATAACAATGTATAAATTAGAATGCACAAACAGCAAAATATTTGCAATTTAGATTCAACTTTTGATCACTCGCCATAATATTTTATTGAGTAGTATCTTATATTATATTAAATACGGAATTATTAATTAATATATAACAGTTGTAACAGTTTCTTATAACAAAATAAATAATAGACAAAATTTGTTACCTAAACAAAATTGCCGATATTCAAATTATGTTACGACTGCAGTGGGTGTATTTACGATCCATTTCGTTTTACATGGAAAACATCTGGCAAATACATTTGTAATAGGTCTGTTTAGCAATGTCACTAGCAATATTGTGCTTAGAGAATAAAGGGTTCCGCCCCGTTAATTCGATATTTCAATATGCTGTTTCAATAGCTGTTGAAATCTGTAGTTATATCAATATTCACTTTGACATTTAAGAATGTACGGAAAAGTTACAATAAATGATGCAGAATAAAATAACAGTTGAATAAAATCAAAGTTTCAGACAGCTGGCTCCATGAAATAATATACTACAAACGTTTAACTATTTAAAATAAACCAAGAAACATCAATTCATTCAAACCTGAAACAAATCGACCCCCCCCCCCCACAACCCCCCCCCCCCCCCCCCCCCCCCCCCCCCCGATTACAAACAATGGGAGGATTAATTCGTTGATAATTACTGCCTATCAGTGCTAGCCTTTCTGACAAATGGTTAATTGGCAAGTTCGGACATTTGGGATTAGGTCATCGTCCATCAACTATAGGCTTGTACATTTTACACAATCAGTATTTCGGTTGAAACTGTACAAAAACTGTTGCTATTAGCGACAAAGATTAGTTATGTTAGTGCAAGGTAATAAATCCTATCTGTGTTTTTACCTAAAACATTACAAACGATTGCAAACGTTTTACCTAGTACGGCCCATTACGCTTATAATATTATTAAACTTTATTTATTTCGCTTACAATCACATTTACATTTTAGAGTACCTAATATAAACGGCCAAAATTATTTCAAAATTGAATAAAAATTATTTCCAAACCATATCTTAAAATTTCCTTAATGTAAACTGCTAATCGCAAAAAAAATATTGATTGCTAAATATTTTATGTTTGAATAAAATAGTTTATGAATTGCCCAAATTAATTCGAGATTGAATCGTAAAATACCTGTATACAAGGGAAATCTCGGTAAAGGTCGGTAGTTGGGTAAATCGGACCAAGTGTGTGGAAATGGCATGAGAATTATGAACAACTTAAAACTCACTATAATTTAATTATTTGACTTTCTCACTATACTATAGTATATAGCACGGTATATAGAATACTAACGGTAGGGTTCACGAGTGGATGCGCAGTAACTCGTGACGTCATCGGGATCCACTTTCTCATAAGATCCATAAGCTTCTCATGTAAAAATTGAAGAGCCTTATGTAAAAATTGAATAACTTTAAAAATATTTAACCGATTTTAATAACATTTTAACAACACATAGAAAACCTATCTTTAATAATAATATGAAAAATCAGATTGTTACAACAAATTTTAAAACCATAGCTTATGAGAAAGTGGGTCCCGATGACGTCACGAATTACTGCGCATCCACTCGTGAACCCTACCGTTAGTATTCTATATACCGTGATATATAGTATTGATCGCAAAAAAATCGATGTTGAGATTTTTGTGGAAATATCTGTTTTGGGCAACCCTGAGCCCAAAAAAGTATTTTTTACAAAATGTCTGTTTGTATGTCTGTATGTCTCTATGTATGTCTGTATGTCTGTATGTCTGTAGGTATACAAAGCTAGAGAGAAAACTATTCGATTGATTTCGAACAAATTTGCACCAAACATGTCAATTAGGCCTATATAGATGCACGAAAAAGGAGTTTGAAAATGTTTAAAAAACAACCCGATCTTTTTTGGCCAAAAAATCAGGTATTATTATTTTATAAAAAAAACGGCTATAACTATTTTGATCATATATATGGGTTTTTGTAGCCCTTAATGTGCAGAAAACCGTATCTTTCTAAAAATTATTGTTCAGCTAATAATAATAGCTGATTTTGGGGGTTTTTAACCACAAAGGGGGTCGTTTTTTTAAAAATGTTCAAAACTGGTTTTCGTGCATCTATACAAGCCTAATAGACGTGTTTTGTGCAAATTTGTTCGAAATGTTTAAAAATATTGCATCATTTCAAATGAGAAACATTATCAATGATATTTTTATTCTGACGTAGTCTGGATTGTAGGGATTCTTGTAGGATTGTAGGATGCACGCCAACCCCCTTATTGGGAGTATCTTCAACACACAAAGCATTACGCCAACTCCACGGTAGGATCCACCACATTACGTAGACAACCAACATGTGTACCAAATTTGGACCAAATCGGACTTAAAATACGGCCGCTAGAGTGCGAACACACATATATATATATATATATATATATATATGATTTTTAATAACACCCCAAAACGTGTCCTGGGGACCATGATCGGTGCTCATTTGCTACTTCCGACCTTGGGTCTTACCATAAGGTCCACTGAAATAACTCATTTTTCCTATGGAATTCGCTAATAATCAATTGTATGAAATTGGACAGTAAAGCATATATTATTATTAGTAGTAGTAATATAAATAGAAACCCTTAAATTTAGTACGTTTAGAGCCGCCATCATGAAACGGTAAAAATATATCAAACCTTCGTAATAAATAAGTTTACTTTCAAAATGACTGCAATATACATATTTTTACCTTACAAATTATTTTAAAACTACACAATACATTTTGTATGGTTATAAAGAATAAATTCATACTGTATAAGGTATGTTCCTATAGTCAGAAAATGTTACCATGCGTTTTGGGAGAAATATTAGTTACCAGAACTAAAAATAAATAATAACATGATAACGTAGTTTGAAAGGGAATAATGATATGTAGTTTTCAAGATATTTGCTAAACTGTTGCTAAATCCCTCCCTTTCCAAAAAATACAGACAACAAAGTACAGCAATTTGAAAAAATCTTTGTAGAAACACTATGAAAATTCCAAACTTTTGTCAACAAATGTATAACCGCATGTTTTACATTCGATATAACTGTGCTTGGGTAGCGACACTTTTATATTAGTATCCACCACCATTATATCATTTATTGAAATAATTAAAGAATATTATACGTCAACTGATACAGTATCTATTTTAGGTTTTCTTACCTTAGTTGTCGATCGCGATTTCGGTCAATTCGACCATCATCAGGACATTAAAAAACAATAACAAAAAACACTATTACACAAAACACAACACTCAACACTATCACATACATAATTTTCACTCCGGTGGAGATCGTTACGAAATAATATTGTTCATAAATCATGTAGCTTTCGTAGACGTGCACGCCTGGCCATACGGAAGTAACTCTTGGCCAGATTAAAATAGTAAATGAGATTATATGATTTTGAAAAACACCGGCGTTGTTAAATGAATGCGTGGGCTAAGGTTTAATTGTGCTAATGAACAAAGGTCACTAATGATAGCCCCAGATGGTCCCTCAACAGATGCAAATTAAGGGGTAGTAATTAGTCTTTTAAAGCAAGTAAAATGAAAACATATTTTAGAATTATTGTCAAGAGTAATTAGTAATGAGAAGTAGGGTATTATCGTTCGTAATTTAAATTAAATTACTGTAAAAACAGTAAGTATCGCTTTGAAATAATTGTTTTATTAACGCTGATATTGTTATTGACTTATGTTTCATAAATGTTGATTAATTACAAGGCTCTGATTTATTACAAGTAATTCATTTATTGCTAATACAATTTGTGCTTGGAAATAGTTTTGATGATTTAGACTACAGCGCATGCATTCATGATTTTGAAATAAAGTTTTACGTTTAAATATACGACTTTAAAAACAAAACGTAACATGTAGATCAAAATTCTACGTTTACAGGTTGATTCGCAAAGATGTGCAGAAACTTCGGAAGCTCGTGTAAAAGTTAAGAAAAACGTTATAAAAACATAAGTCCAAAATTTTTTCGTTTTTCAGATATCTGTCATTTTTTTAAATAAAATAATTCGTATCTAGAGAAATTTTTGACTGATTGAGTTCAAACTTGGCATAAAGTTTAATCTAAGAATGGTCTATCTAAAGAAGGTGGCTGTTCCAAAATTTTAAACGTAAATTACTCAAAAAACCGTACATTAAACAAAAAAACATTGTCAGGATACCTTTTTCGTAGACCTTTTAATTACATATCGGGTGGTGCAATAATCAAAACAATCGGATGAAGGATAATAGTTAAGTTGTGTGTAATAATTGGTTTGTTCAACCCGGCATCCTATACCAACACAGTAAACACAACAATATTGTATGTACATATGCTGTTATTATCTTTAACATAGCTATTATCCTAAAGGTAACCACAGTGGAATTATTTCAACACTAGTTTTTCTAATCGGGATGTCCGCTAACTTTGTATTATTTAGACTTCAATTATTTTTCGTTTGTACAAGTTTTTTTCTATTCAAATGGATTATTTTTGCCTCTACTTGGATTATTTTTTTGGATTCAATTTTGTATTTGTTTGACTAAATATGTTCGCCTACTATCGATTTATCTACGTCTTCTTTATAGATAATGGCAAATGAACGACCAAACATTGTACACATTTGAACGATCCATAATTATAAACTAACTTAAAAACAGAAGTATGTTGTATAAATCGGTATTAAGATTTCGAACTGTAGTTGAATCTTATTATTATCTCACTATTTCATATTAGTTCTATACTCATATTATAAAGAGGTAAAATTTGTTTAGTTTGTATGTAGGGGATAATCTCTGGAACTACTGGACCGATTGAAAAAATAGTGTTACTAATGAAAAGCTACACTATCCCTGAGTAACATAGGCCAGAATTAATTTTGATTTAATGGTGAAACAACTCCTAAAACAATACATATTATTTGTTATACTTACCTTAAAGCTAGAGAGCTTAAATTTTGTACATTTATTTTTCTTAGAAGAAACATAGAAAAAGCCATCTAGATTTGCATTTTGTCGAGTGCTGCTAAGGGGTTAAAATGTGATAACACAATAAAAATTAATTGTTACATTTTCCAGTTAGTGAGCTGAAAATGTATGCATTTATATCTTATAACATACATAAAAATAATATCATAGATTGACATTTTGTCATGTGCTGATAATATGTGAACATGTAGTATCAACCCATAAAACAATGTTAATTGTTATACTTTCCTTAGCTAGAGAATTGCCCCTTAATAAATTAACTAGCGTAAAAATAAGAAACCACTGTGTTACATCCTAATTAAAAATAATTAAGATATATTAGAATTTAATAGTAGGGGATATTTATATAAATATTGGCGAGCGAAGGCAACAGGGGGTGGAGCCTTCTAGCCTCAAATAAAGATTATTCTTTTAAATGGTTAAACAAAAATTCTTAATTCAAAATATTCATTCACTATAATAGTTTCGTACCAATGACATAAATAAATAAATATTCTGAACTCATAGTTCTGATAATACTCTGAAATTTTCAAAGAAAAGAATTAGCTCAGTCTATAGAAACTGTTCAGAATGTTTGTCTGCAAATAGAGATAAATTATTCTTGCAACTTGCATTATATTCACATCGCTGCTTGGGTAGTATTAGGCCACTCTCCGAGATGCCGCAACTTTTCTCATTTCTTTATTTATCTCTTCTCAGACGTCTGTCTTGTTATAGAGCTTGTCTCAAATAAACTTGCCCTTCATTATTTTATAAAACTACAAGAGAGATTAAAAAATATACAAATGTGTTTCTTCGTAATTGTATCGATAAGCAGCAGATCTTTATTTGGAAAAGTAAAAGCTAGTAAATAATTTCAATTAATCACACTCGTTGAGCCAAATTAGGTTAAGTTCGTAGACTGAAAAAGCAAAATTAAAAAATAACATAACCTTGTGATAAATTCATAGTATCCCACTTGCTTCTGCAGCTTATAACTATGTTATTGCTAGTTGTGAAAAAAACAAGTCAATTTATAAAAAATGTAATTGTGTGCTTAAGATAACATGGGTGCATTGTAAAACCTTTTTAACACAACTTACGAAATGAGGAAGCACAATGTTCATTTTTTAACACAATAACTAAATGAGGAAGCACAATGTTCATTTTTTAACACAACATCGATCAAAACGTAAAATACCATAGAAGTACCCTGTTCAAAGCCATGTGGTGGTTTCCACGGTGGGGTTGGCGTGCGAAGCACGCAATGCATTGTGTATTGAAGATACTCCCAATACGGGGGTCGGCGTGCGAACACGCAATGCTTTTTGTATTGAAAAAACTCCCAATATGCGGAATGGCTTGCGTAGCACGCAATGCATTGTGCATTCAAGATAATCCCAATATGCGGAATGGCGAGCGAACCATTTTGCAGCTATTCAGCACCGTCGTGAATAGACCTATTACCCAAATTGTTGGTTGAAACCCTAAAACATAGGCCTACAAACGTAATTTTGGAAATTTGCTCAAGTCAGCGGTTCAGCTGCGTGGTCGAATTATTATTAAATCTAATGATTAACCACATTTTGATTGTATTTATTAGTATTTTATTATAAAAGCATTTCTGATTTTGTATTTTTAGGATCAATTGTCGAAAGTTTACAATTTAGTTTCAATAGTCCCTATTTATAAAAACATATTTTCGGATTCACAATGTAATTAATGCTTTGTCAAATTTAGTTAGAGGCTTATTCTATAATAAACCTTTACCAGTTTAAATTTAATCTACTCTATAGATACAAAAATGGCGGACAGTACAATCTATAGACTGGAAGAAGACTATCACGTGCTTCTGAACAACTGAAGAACGTGAGACCATGTAATAACACTAATTTAATGTTACTTTTAAACCTGTGCTGTTGTTTTAATGAGACAAAGTTAAGAGAACGACAAATTAAACTCCGCGAGGGGAAACAATATTGTTCCTAAGTTGGAAGTATAAAAGTAATTACAAGTAGTGTTAACGAGGGAATACGTGAAGATTGTCTTCGATTAAAAATTACTATTTTAAAGATAAGTATAAACTAACGAATCTTTGATAATGAACTGAAATTTGGCAGAGTAAAGTATTTATTGTAAATTGTTTAAAAATGTAAAGTTACGCAATGGTAAGTAGTTTAAAATATACTCATTTTCCTTCCTTTCTATTGTATAGTTATATAAAAATCCTTATATATAATACGAGAAGCAGTTTTTTGTGAACACAACTCCTCCCTTATTTCTGGACCAATTTTAATGTCTCATTTCGAAGTTTTGCTATAAGGTTTTAAATGTCAAAAATTCTTAACCTTAAAGGCGTGAGGTAATCTTAAAGGTCGGGTTTTCCCCGCAAGATTAAAATGGAACGAAATTTAAAAACCATTTCTATACAAAAACAACTGCTTATAATAAGAAACAAACTGATCCAGCTGCTTTCGTGGAAGTAAATGATGATTTGTATAGTATTTAGGAGGTTATAGGAACCTTCTTAATGTTAAAGAGTCCGATTCCCTTCGTTGGTAATTTTATCAAAGAACAGAAAATGCCTCGAGTTCAAAGACGAAATATTGAAAGCAGGAGTAGCGTCTAATACCTGTAATGCCAATAAATAAGCAACAATACGAAAAACAGTTGAAAGATGTGCACAAAAACATAAATCGTAATATGTGTATGTTGCCGTTAAGGCAGGTAAAATAAATTAAACATCATTTTAGGTTAGGCTTAGACTGATTAAACAACTTTTCGAATGTATTTACATTCATTAACATAGCAACCAATTGAATAAAATAACAGATAAAACAGTTGATTCGGATGTCCAGCTTTTAGTACAGAATCATATTTTAAGTTAGGACTATACTGAACCAACACATGTTTCAACACACGCAAACCAATAAAAACTTGCGTTAAGGAATTGAAAAATAAAAAAAGCTATCTTACATCCAAATTAAAAATAAATAAGACATATAGTAGGCCTATTTATTGATAATACACGGTAATTGATAGTGAGTAACTTTTTGGTTAGGTTTTTGATTAAGTGTACACCTGAGCCTTACTGGTTCTTTTAACCTTTATTATAACTGTTGTTATAAAATATACGAAATAATTTGATTTGAACATCTAAAATTATTTACCATCTTAATTTTGAGGTTGTTATTAATCCTACACTTTTATTATAAATAAAACATAAAATATGTTTTTAGAAGGTTCCATCGGGGGGTTAGCGTGCGGAGCACGCAGTGGTTTCCCCTAGTATTGAATAATACTTAAAATTAAGCAGGAGGACGGAAATAACCAACTTGTTTACTAGGCCTACTGATATATCTTTATATTGTGTTATATTATTGAAGTGTAAATTTCTAGTAAACACCTAGTCTAAAATTTGCGGGCGGTGAATCGGATTCTACCGTCACCCTCTACTATATATTATAGTACTCATGTGTATACGGCAGAGTATAGTTTACTTGGTAATACCTATGAAATTGACAGTGTGTTTCCCCATTTCGTAAGTTGTGTTAAAATAGTTTAATTAGTAATACCTGTGAAGTGGACATTGTGCTTCCTTATTTCGTAACTTGTGTTAATATAGGTTACTTGGTAATACCTCTGGAATGGATTTTGTGCTTCCTCATTTCATATATTGTGTTTTTATGCAATATGTTCTGTACTTTTAAAGTGTAAATCAGAATATCGCCATAGAAGTTTTCACTTCTCCCGTGTGGTCTTAAGCACACCTGGATTGTTTATGTATGATTCAGGTACAACTTATTACTGAATAATAAAAACATTATTTAAGTTGTATGTTTGCATAATCATATTACGATTCAACTGCTGTTGTATTTTACATGCTGAAGTATTTAAGAAATGATTATCACTTATAGCCGTTACATTTATAGGGATAAAAATTATATCCTAAAGTTAAACAAGAAAGTATCGATATTGTTCTACGATGACAGTAAATGGATTAATAATCAATAAACAATGTTTGCATAGGTCTCGCCTAAATATGAATTTAGTTATACATGTGTACAGATTCCGCAAAACAACTAAGCTTTAAGAGTTGCATAAACTATGGTTTGAAGGCGACGGCGTCGGTGTGACGTAGAGCGGGCAGTCTTTATAAAAATACCATTAACAATAAAGTCACCCGTGCTGTAACATCGTTTTTAGCTCCAAATATTTTACTGGAATAGAATTTTTAAACGTTGTTACAGATTACTAACTGGCAGACTTTAAAATGTTACGCCAGGAATAGTTTATAGCGTAGTGATTAGGCCTAAATTCAGCGTAAATGTCTAAATACGCAAAACTAGACAATTCATCGCTCACTGTCAATTGTGTGCACCATGAAAGGGATCCCATATGTAAGGTGAAGTGTGAGCAAGTAATACAGATGTAAGCAAAAGATAACTAGGATTATAAGCAGCAGGGGTTGATTTTAGAGTTTAACCTGCCTTCATAAGTTGATACATTATTTTTAAATAAACTCCCACTTTTTGAATAATTAAAAGAAGATATAACTTTTTTGTCTAGATTATTATTTTTCATTTTTTTAGTGCTTACACCAGGTATTTGCTGACAAATCCGAGTAGAGGCAATGTTCTTTGCCTAGTTTACAGGGGCAGTCATAGTGGTATTTTCTGGTTTCCTGGTGAATTCAAATGTTCCAATTAATTATTCTTTATTAATATTGTGTTATATGATTGGGGTAGGGCGTTTCTTGAAAATATTTCCTACTTACAAACGGTCTGACTGTTAAAACTAATGAAAATATTTTGAAAAAGTTACGACTTACTTTTTCCCGTTTCAAGAAGGCCGCGTTAAGAGTAAACATTTTTAGTTTTGCATTTAGTAACACTAAATTTGTAATAGGTAAACCTAAAACGCCACATAGCATCATTCCATTAAACGTGGATCAAAACCTAACCTAATTAAAGACCAACACATCCATTAGCTTCTCCATTACTGTATCCTCTGATTGTATTATTGGAATTAATGATATCAGCATTAATGAAACATTGATTTACATAACATGCTACCTTGTTAGTAGGGGTATTTTTTTGTATTTTCCCATTTATGTTAACCAAACATTTTCATAAATGTGTATTTTTCTCTTCCCGACGTAAATTTTTCGGACGTTGAGAGTATGTCCATTGAATCGGACGTTCAGGAAAAAAAATACATATAAAATACAAATCATTAATTAATCTATGTTTATTATATAGTAATGGAATCGATATATTAATTCTATGATCTTCAGTTACCTTATAAATTACCTCTATGTTCACTAAGACGAAGATAATTGTGATAGAAGAGGCTGTGCATTTGTCATCTGTAAATAATTTTACTTGTTTCATGTGGTACGTGATTGTTTTCGGCATTTTCAGTTATTTTTATCGTGAATTGTGATTATGAAGCGAGTACATTCACCTGTTAGTTACGTGTTTATTCCTGTGACTATGTACAACCATAGATCATTAATAAAAATTAGGTTATCCAAATACAATGGTACAACTAACCGCAGAACGGGTTATATAGTCATTTGTAAAAACCTTAATAATTCTGACATTCTTCAATATAATGTAATAAATTTTTGGTTTTTGTTAATTTTTAAGTGTAAAATTTTGTTATGGGGACAAAATTGTTTAAGATATTTTTTGCTTTGTTATTTGCAATAATAAAGTAAACATTTTGAAAATTATTTTTTTTGCTAAGTAAAAATGTAAAAAATTACGTATTTAACATGAATTTACACTTATTTTTAAAATGTACTACCTTATAAAACACTTCATTACAAACAAAAGTTTTAAAAAATCATCAAAAATTATCAGTAAATTAATTTAATACATATTTTTTGGCGAAACACTGAAAATTTGCTGAATTGAGTACCTATATGATTTTATGCAGATTCATAACAGATAATGGTTGGGATTTTTGGAACAGATGAAAAATTGGATTTCGGGAGCCAAAGGGTTACAATGCTTTTAAAAATCTCATAAATTAAAAAAAAACTAGTTTACTATCTATCTAGCAGGACAAAGTCAAAATAAAGAAAGAAGTAAAACACAAATTTGTGAGGAAGTGTCTAATAATATAACATGATTATAATACAAGATTAAACTCATTGAACAATAGGTTTAAGAGTATGTTTTGAGGATAAATAAGAAGAAATTAAATCGTAGTAGTTAGATGAAATAAGGATCGATTTAATATTAGATAAGAAAAGTAAAAGAACAGGTCAACAACATTGCATTTGAGAAGCATTGATACAGATGACTTGCTGGTTGAAGAAGGTAAGTAAAATCAGGTCGTCAAGAAGAAATACTTTGCGATTTTTTATAAACAAATTAAAAAAAATTGAAAAACGCAAATACGGAGTAAGAAAAAAATTAAACGTTAATTAAATCTTTGGAAATGCGCATACAAAGAAGAATGGCAAGATTAAGATGGGCTTTAAATTAGGAAGAACGTACGAAGAAATAGTATAAAATATAAAAAGAAGAAATAGAAACTGAATATAGTGTAAGGCGAGACAGTTAAAAAGTGATGGTTGATAGTAAAAGAAATAAATAAAGAAAGAGACCAAAGTTAGTGGAAAAAATCATGGTAGGTGGACATTATCTACATAATAAAAATGAATTGCTGTTCCTTTGTAAGTGCATCACTTGAGAACGGCTGGACCAATTTGGCTATTTAAAAAAAAGTTTGTAATAGTCCGAAATAGTTTCTTATATAAAGAAAAATTTGAAAAGTTTCCCGAAAAAGTTTCAAACTTAGAAAAAACTAAACAGCCTCTTTTGTATGGACTCCAGACCATAGTGCACAAAAACAGCTGTTCGTATAAAAAACTTAGCAACACATGCTTGTTTGCATTCATTACCATAGCAACTTTACTTAGCATTTAAAATCAGTATATTATCCTTCAAACCTGACAGCTTTTTTAGGTTAGATTGACCAACTTAAAACAAACAAAAACAAAAAACTACTAAAAATGCTTACTATATTTTATTTCAATTCAAATATTGGCGAAGTATTGCTGGGTCCACTAGTAGCAATATAAATATATTTATTGAAAACAATGAGAAAGAAAAAGATTTCCCAATAACATTATTTGTTAATGATACTGAAGCGAGGGTTGCTTTTGTTGAGGTAATTATTAACCTAAAATAGTTCATTTAATTCACAATCATATTAGTGGATTTAACACTATGTTGAAAACTGCAAAACAGTCCCTTTTTCTCATAACAAAACGTTACGTAGTAGGATTTATTGTTTCAGTTGGATATTATTCTCTTCTAGTGTCAAGTGTACACAAACATTTTTGTAAAACCAAGTTATATTGTAAGCAGGATTGCACATGTTGTAACTTCTACTCAACAAAGCACTTACATTACATTTTACCGTCCACAGTGTGATTGTAGTTTCAATTTTGTTTGGTCCTTCTATGATTCCCCAGGTGAACACTGAGACAGGAAATACTGTTTCGGAGAAAAACTTGAATAGGGAAAAGAGAAACACTACTGGAAACGAGAAGTATAAAATCCTATTTGTGATGATAATTTAACACTCAAATTATAATCAAAGAATTAAACTGATTTCGTAGTATTTAAGTATTTTATGCATATTTATTTATTTTCTATAATATGTTAGACACATGTTAATCTATACTAATATTATAAATAGGTAAAGTTTTTTTTTTTAATGTAAGGTTTAATCTCTGGCACTACTGAACCGATTGAAAAAAGAATTTTACTAATAAAAAGCTACACTATCCCTGAGTAACATAGACTATAGTTCCTTTCGATAAAAACCTTTTTTATTTCAATACTTGTAAATTTAGTCGTAAAAAAATCTTAGGTTAGGCATAGAATGATAAACCAACACATGTATTTACATTTATTACCATAGCAACCAATTGAATAAAATAACAGATCATATAGCTGCTGTTTGCTCCAATATTTCCATTAACAGCTTATTTCAAAATTTGAAGCAATTATTTTTGTATTTCTAGCTTTTAGGTTAGGGTTTTAAAGTGTAGACCTTTTAACCATTATTGTAACTGCTGTTATAAAATATAAGACATAATTTGATTTGAACATTTAACATTATTTACCATCTTAGTTTTGAGGTTATTATTTACCCTACACATATATTATAAATAAAACATAACATATGTTTTTAGAAGGTTCTGTTGGGGATTGGCGTGCGGAGCACGCAGGGGTCTCCCTTAATCTGGTATAAGAACATAATTCAATGTTTAAAGTAAGATATATGTATATATATTGAATTAACAATTTTTTTATAATTGCTTATTCGGACTTTTACATTACTTGTATGCACAAAATAATATAAATATATTAAAGTACCAAATATGAAGTGAAACTACTAAAAACTTTATTTTCTATCTCTGCTTCTTTGAAGAACGTCTTCTAATTCAATGTTTAGAAAAGTATTTTAATTTAGGGTTATGTTCGTAAATTATTAACTAACTACTTCTAGTTTAAGGAAGAAAACTTTATAATTTCACACCTGAATTAAAAACGCATATGTACAAATTATTATAAACTAAATAATTTGTAAATTTTACTGCGTGTTGAAGAGTAGTTGAACAAATTATTACTGGATAATTCATGAGGTAAGTAAAATGAATTCCCTCAAATAAGAGAAGCGAGCAAGGCGCGGCTGTTGAAATCAATTTGGACTTTAGTAAAATTGAAAAACCAATATAGGCCAGTCGGTAAAGGTCAATTTTGACCAAAAGTACCAGTAACTTGCAATACGGCTAAATTTTTTTTATAAGTACATTAAAGTATGTAGATTAACATAAAAAAAAGTTTACCAGTCTATCGATTTCCCAAAGTCGAAAAAAAATCGATTATCATTTTTTTTTTCGATTATCCTTAATATTTCGAGCTGGGATGAAGATAGAGGAAAATAAAAAATACCACCGTGTAGGG
>JAGFPH010003557.1:29597-75106 GCA_018207615.1 Philaenus spumarius | reverse complement strand
TCTGTTCGGTAATTTTGGAGAAATCGTGATTTAGTAATTTTTACCCCACAAACCCCCCTAAAATTTCCAATTTTTAAAAACCCTTTTTTATTGAACACTTATGGCCCTAGAGGAAGCTACATACCACATTTCATTCCAATCTGTTCGGTAGTTTTGAAGAAATCGTGA
This sequence comes from Philaenus spumarius, assembly GCA_018207615.1. Classification (NCBI taxonomy): domain Eukaryota; kingdom Metazoa; phylum Arthropoda; class Insecta; order Hemiptera; family Aphrophoridae; genus Philaenus; species Philaenus spumarius. The sequence continues at coordinate 74,938 of JAGFPH010003557.1, read as the reverse complement.
ATTAATAACTTTGATCCCCCGAACTCCCCCCCCCCCCTAAAATGTAGAATTTTTCAAACCCATTATTAGTAAGCATCTATGGCCCTAGAGGAAGCTACATGACAAATTTCATCTCAATCCGTTCTGTAGTTTTCGAGAAATCGTGATGAGTTTGTGAGTGAGTGGTATTTCGCTTATATATATATATATACATATAAAACGTGATAAATATTAATTAAACTTGTCCATGTACGATATAAACTTTTCGTAACCTAATTTTCTGTTACATCTACATCCACGTAGTCCATTCAATACTAAACTTGAAAAACTCCAATTTTAAATTATCGAAATCAGAAATGTCGAAGCAATAATCGACTAAACGACTTGAACAAGTATCAACCGACGAAGGGGTGAACTATAATCAAGTAAACGACTTGCGCCAACATCTGTCGCGAGGGCTGTAATTACGGAAAACTCTGCTGATTACTGTTTCCGTTAGCGTTTGTCATTTTGTTTTAATATAACAAATATTTTTTTATGCACGAAATGTAAACGAAAACTCACAGATTGTTAGTTTTCATTCCTTGTGCATAAATAAATAAGAAATATTTTACTTGAGAAAAACATGCTAATAATTCGACCACGCAGCTGAACCGCTGACGTGAGTTGGGCAAATTTCCAAAATTAAGTTTATAGGAATATGTTTTAGGGCTTCAACCAACAATTTGGGATATAGGTCTATTCAACACGGTGCTGAATAGCTGCAAAATTCTTCGCCCGCCATTCCGCATATTGGGAGTACTTTCAACACACAAAGCAACACACACGCCATCCCCCGTATTGGTAGTTTCTTCAATACACAAAGCATTGCGTGATTCGCACGCCACCGCCACGGTAGAATCCACCACTTGCCTTTGAACCTTGTATTTTCATGGTATTTTACGTTTTGATTGATTTTGGGAGAACGAAGCGAGCTCTGAGGTCGCGTAAAAAAACAAAATGTGCAGAATAACATCCTAAATTTATATTTGCAGGAAAAACTCATAAACAAATTCATTCTCGTAGGAAAAACTCAAAAAATAGTTACTTCCGGTTAAAAAACTTGCTTTCGGTTGTTGGATTTGTTTGGGAGTATCTTCAATAAGCAAAGGATTGCGTGCTTCGCACGCCAACCCACGTATTGGGAGTATCTTCGACACACAAAGCATTGCTTGCTTCGTACGCCAACTCCACGTTAGAATCCTCTACATGGTACTTTGATGGTATTTTACGTTTTGATCGATTTTGGTTGAACCAAGCAAGCTATAAGGTCGCGTAAAAAACCAAAATGTGCAGAATAACATCCTACATTTATATTTTCAGAAAAATAACTCAAAAACAAATTCATTCTGGTAGGAAAAATGTCAAAAAAATTTACTTCCGGTCAAAAAACGTGCTTCCAGTTGTTGGGTTTTTTTGGCTAACGAACTGGTCTGAGCGTAGACAACCAACATGTGTACCAACTTCGGACCGAATCGGACTTAAAATGTGGCCGCTAGAGTGCGTACACATATATACATATATATACACACATATGATTTTTAATGACACCCCAAAACGTGTTCTGGGGACCATGACCGATGCTCATTTGTTACTCCCGACCTTGGGTCTTACCATAAGGGCCACTGCAATAGCTCATTTTTAATATTTAAATTCGCTAATAATCAAAGTGAATGAACAGGTTTACTTTATACAATCTCTCCTGTCATGCGATATACAATACCAATAATCTGTACAAATACATTGGTTGTCAGAAACACCTAACCTAATATAATGTACCCTAGTAGATCGTTTATTTCAAAACGTGTTACATATGTATTACTAGGAGAGACTCATGAATGTATTTGATGGTAAAATATTGATGGTAGTGAGTAATAGAAAAATTTCGGCTTTAGCTATTACCGTTCCAGAGGCGTTCTGTGAGTGTGTAAGTGCTATAAACATACTAAAAACAACAACTTTAGATCGTTCATAATAAAATACAACAGATACGAAGAAAGTGTGGAACAAAAATACAACTATAGCCCATAGCTATAACTATCACTATCGCCCGTGCATCACAGAGGATGGCGACATTGTAGTTGAAACGAGTTTGAAATTAGTAAACGTATTTCTTGTGAGATTTTGTGTTCAGGTTTAATTTTATCTATAATTTTCCTACCATTGCAAGACACTACTAATCTCTAACTTCCAAAGTTATTCTGATTTTTTTTAAACTATTCACTGTTACTAGTATAAAAAAGAAACTTTATTTATTCTTTTACGTATTTAATCAAATAGATTTGTATTTGTAAGGGTCTGCTCCAGTAAACGAGAAAGCAACCGGAAACGTAACCGCTTCTCACTGTATCCCTATCTAAACAGTGCAGCTGAACGCTTTGACATTGCCTCATTTCATACCATTTTATAAGTCTATCTTTTGTAATCGAGTGTTGAAAAAAAACTGAATATTCTCTATACAATTTCGGATCCGGCTTGCAAATTAATTTGCATTATTAATTTTTTATTGGGTTAGGAAAAAAATTCAAACTTTGTACTTACAAAATGTCAATTACATAACATATCAAAAGCATTTAAAAAAAATTGGTTGACCGTGCAGGCCAACCCTAGAACTTCCCGCTTAGTTTGAATTTTAAACGCTTAAAATGAGTTTTTTTGTTAAAATACCAAAAAACGAAAATTTGTGAATTTTTAAACAACGATAACTTTTGAATGCGTCGTTCGATTTTCATTTTTAAAAAAGCATTCTACGCAGTTTTTAAAGCACAAAAAGAAAATGTATAGGTTTATATTGATTGGTTGAGAAATCTGGAAGATATGTTAAAAAAATACCAAAAAACGAAAATTTGTGAATTTTTAAACAACGATAACTTTTGAATGCGTCGTCCGATTTTCATTTTCAAAAAAGCAGTCGACGCAGTTTTTTAAGCACAAAAAATGTATACATGGTTTTATTATGATTTTTTCGCACGCTTTAAAGTTATTTTTAAAAAACATAAAAATTTCAAAAAAAATTTAGGTTATTTTTTTAAATTTCTTCGGATTGGCTCGATGGATTAACTCTCAAATCTAATCAGATCTAAGTTTTGATACACCCTTTCGAATGACATGTCGTAGAATTCAATCGGTTGATTCGTTTTTGAGAAACTGTACGACAAAAATTTATTTACACACATACATCCACACACACACACACACACACACACACACACACACACACACACGGTCGGACACCTCGGCGGGAATAGTCAGAATGGCTTCCTGGGACCTCAAAACGTGGAGATTTAATGAAAACTCGACTTTCGAAAATCGGACCGAAATCAATAACTTCCCTTTATTGGTAGCGGGAAGTTAAAAATGTAAATTGCAAGACGGATGCGTATTGTGACTGTGCTTAAAATGGGACCTTGCAAACAGTTTTATGATAAAAAGTAAACGAAATAAATGGTTTGAAATTTAACATTGCTCTTATGGGGTAAAAATCCAAGATGGCCGCCACTACAGCAGACCATTAAGTATTTTTCACACGTAACTTATTTTCATCCTTCACCTTCAGAACTTCCTAATTGCCACACCTGACACGATCTTCGAATTATTTTTCAAACCCGATTTTCGTAATTAGTATTTTTTTTTAAGTGTAAATTTCTATAGGCGCACCACGTAAAAAAAGTTGTATACAAGTGTGTATAGCAGAGTATATAGTTTTCTTGTTGCTGGGGGTGAATCGGATTTTACCGTCACGCTTTTCACCATGCATTTTGTGAAACGCTCCTAAAGTGAAACGCTTCTAATGTCAAACGCTCGTAATATGAAACGCTCTATTCCATCTGTTTGGAAAAAGTTTTGGTCTTGCCGAGATTTGAACCAGTAGAGTCCATCACCATAGCTTATGGCCTTAGCCGGTTGGGTCACAATCGCATTGCTAATTAAGTACATTTGATTTGGGTAACAGATTGTCCTACTTCATAGGCTTAATCTGTTAATGTTAATACAATGTACTGTATAGTTTGATTACTGTAGTAATACCTATGAAATGGACATTGCGCTTCCTCATTTCGTAAGTTATGTTAAAAATAAACATTGTGTACCCGATTTCGTCAGTTGTGTTAAATAAACGGTACCAGATAACTGCCACATACTTTCTCCCAGTTGAAACTTTATACCTTCCCAAGAGTAGCATAGGAGGTGGTTAATTATAATTGCAAAAGTAGGACATACCATGGAACATATTAGAAGTATGTAATACACATCCATATAAAGTTTTATATTAGTTTTATTCAAAATATTAACTAATAAATATCATTATTATTATTAAAACAATTCGATCGATTTCGAACAAATTTGCACCAAACAATGTCAATTAGGCCTGTATAGATGCACGAAAAAAGGGTTTAAAATATTTAGAAAAACAACCCCCTTTTTGGCCAAAAAACCCCCAAAATCTGTTATTATTACCTAAACGAGAATGTTTAGAACGATATGGTTTTTCCATAAGGTAGGATACATTAAGGGCTACAAATAAGCCAAATGTTATCAAAATCGTTAGAGCCGTTTTCGAGAAATTTAGATTTTTCTCGTTTTTTGCCATTTTTTGGGGGGTAAAACCCATTAAAAATCAAAAATTTGGAAAAACACCTGGAGATAGTCCGGTACTTCACCTACATACCAAATTTCATCAAAATCGGACCGTTGGTATGGACACACAGACACCACACGGACACACGGACATACATCACCAAAAAAAACACTTTTTTGGGTTCAGGGAGCACCAAAACAAATAATTCCACTAAAAATATTTTTGGGTTCAGGGAGCACCAAAACAGATAATTCCACTAAAATTCAAATTCGAAAATTTGGACTAAAACAATACTTTATCCATATACTACGTATAGGGGGGTGGGGGGGGAGTAAAAATGAACATCGTGCTTCGTCATTTCGTAAGTTTTGTTAGTTAAAAAGTTTACACTTCTCCCTTTTGGTCTTTGACACATAACTACATTTTTTATTTTATTTCTTTTAACGTATTTATTTTAGTCTAGTTAAATTAATGAAGGTGGGGGATCAGCGTGTAGCGCCTAAACTCACCAGCAGCATAGATCATGAATAATAAGTAGATCTTGCATACGGCAGCAGTGTGGCGAAAATTAGGTTGTCGGGAACATAGTGCATGATCGCACCGCGAGGTAGCGCTGGGGAGAAATCATTGGTAGTATTGGTGTTTCACACAGCTTCCGTCGTTTCCCCAATAGATAGCGCCTCTATCGTCTAATTTCCAGTGGAACGAAATATTGCATTGGATCGGAGTTCTATTAGATTATCCAAATACAATGCCAGCAGGTTGAAAACCAATCAAATAAGTTGGAATTTTCTAAATGTAGCCTACTAAACGAACACCTTTAACCAATCTGCCCTCCTGTTTCGCACAAGAATACGGAAAACTTACACAAAGATTTCACATCGGAATACCTTCAACACTTGTTATTACAAGAGGCACAACCTACGGTATCCTATGACACTTGAATTTCTTGTAAATAAATTGTTATTCAGGATTTGGTTTGCATAATGATTTCCGTTCAGTGAACTAATTTGCATACAGTAAACTGTTCACGAGGCGTTTGCTGACCCAGCGTTATTAAGTTAACTGCATTCTGCAAATTCTGTTTGTGAAGTCAAGGATGCTGTTTAAATTGGAGTTGTTGTGATTATAACGTTTTGAAGTGATGTTTGGAATAACGGAGCCTCGATTTTAAACATTCTCGATCACAGCTTTAATAATGTTTATATTTAATACAAAAATAATATATTAATGAATTTGAATAATTGTTGTTTGACTGACTTATATTATGTATTCAATCTATACTAATATTATAAACAGGTAAAATATGTGTGTTTGTTTGTTTGTAGGTAATCTCTGGAACTACTGAACCGATTGAAAAAATAGTTTTACTAATAAAAAGCTACACTATCCCTGAGTAACATAGGCTATAATTCATTTTGATAAAAACATTTTTTATTTCAATATTTGTAAATTTAGTAGCAAAAAAATCTTAGGTTAGGCCTATACTGTTGAGCCAACACATGTATTTACATTTATTACCTTAGCAACCAATTGAATAAAATAACAGATAAAACAGCTCTTTGATCCTATATTATTATTAACAGCTGATTTCAAACTTTGTAGCAATTATTTGTATTTCTAACTTTTAGGTTAGGTTTTATTAAAATGCGGACCCGAGCCTTGCTGTTTCTTTTAACCTTTATTGTAACTGCTGTAGTAAAAGTACGCAACTATGACTCTGTTTTAGTTTTTCGACCAACAATTTGGGAAATAGGTCTATTCACGACGGTGCTGAATAGCTGCGAAATGGTTCGCACACAGTCCGAATATTGGGAGTATCTTCAATAAACAGAGCATTGCGTGCTTTGCACGCCAACCCCCGAATTGGAAGTATCTTCAATACACATAGCGTTGCGTGCTTCGCACGCCAACCCCACGGTAGAATCCACCCCATGGCTTTCAACCGGGTACTTCTATGGTATTTTTACGTTTCGATCGATTTTGGGGAAATAAAATGTGCAGAATAACATCCTTCATTTATAATTGTAGGAAAAAATCAAAAACAAATTCATTCTCGTAGGAAAAACCTAAAAAAATATATACTTTCGGTCAAAAAACGTGCTTACGATTGTTGGTTTTTTTTGGCTAACGAACTCGTCCGAACGACGTAGACAACCAACATGTGTACCAAATGTGAACCAAATCGGACCTAAAATGCGACCGCTAGAGTGCGGACACATATATATGATTTTTAATGACACCAAAAACGTGTTCTGGGGACCATGATCGGTGCTCATTTGCTACTCCCGACCTTGGGTCTTACCATAAGGGCCACTGCAATAGCTCATTTTTCCTATTAAAGTTCGCTAATAAATGCTCATAAAGTTTTAAAACCAAACTGACATAACCTCCGTTACAATGTGTAAGCTTGAGTGATCCGCAAACGGGTAAAGAGGCTAAAAGTGTGCGACTCCTCCTTTACGGAATCGAACCGCTTTAATTAAAGAGCCAGTGTTCTGATCAAAAGGCTACCTTTGAAAACCCGCGTAGTATGTTGTTGACGTGCGTCAGATCACGCTTTGAGTGATCTGTCAGGAATTGTCATTGGATTGAGCTATTTAATCTGTTCTCGGGATTGAAAAATATATAAAAAGGTGAAATGTAATCTGTACATATAGCCCAGTCATTAAAAGACCTTGACCCGAGAAAAAATCGGGTCTGAGCAAAATGTATGGATTTGTAATATTTAAGGTAACAGTTAAAAAAAAATTTGAAAAACGATTGACCCTAAAGGCCATCCCTGTAACTTCCCGCTAAGTTTAATTACAAAATTATGATGAAAGTTTGATAAACACTATTTTTGGAAATTTTGAACTGCCATAACTTTTGAATGAATCAACCGATTTTTATGCGATTTGCGGCAATCGATGCAGCTTTTTAAGTCCTTTGAAAGAATCAACAACAAAAATTTTTCAGATGAAAAGTTTCGGAGAAATTGAGGAAAACACTTTTTTTTATTTTCTTTCGTTCACGATATCTCGCGAATGAATCAACCGATTTTTATGCGATTTGCGGCAATCGATGCAGTTTTTTGAGTCCATTGAAAGAATCGACAACAAAAATTTTTCTGATGAAAAATTTCGGAGAAATTAAGAAAAAACACTTTTTTTGATTTTCTTTCGTTCACGATATCTCACGAACGATTTAACCGATTTTGACCGGACTGGTAGCGATCGACGTCGCTTTTCAAGGGTAAAAGCTGATTAGATTTTGGAATTGATCGTTAAAGCCGTTTAAAAGTTATTAAAAAAACCTGATTTGAAATTTTTTTATTTCTTAGTTTTTTCGAAATTTCTCAGAACCTACCGGTCCGAATTAGTTGAAAATTTCAGGAAATCTAAGTTTGATGGAACTCTTTAGAACGCCGTTTGGTAGGCTCCAATCGGTTAAGCCGTTCAAAAGTTATAAGCGGGTCACATACTTACATACACACACACATACATACATACAGACAGGGTGACACCCTCTCGGGAGTGGTCAGGGAAGATTCCTAGGACCTCAAAACGTCGAGATCTGATGAATACTCGATTTTCGAAAAACGGGTTGAAACCAATAACTTCCCGATTTTAGAAAATTTTCAATTTTCTTAGCGGGAAGTAAAAAAAACTTTACATAAAATTTGAAATCTGTTTTGAAAATTCGGTTTTTGGTCAATATTACTAGCGAATTTATATAGGAAAAATTGAGCTATTGCATTGGCCCTTATGGTAAGGCCCAAGGTCTTGAGTAGCAAATGAGCACCGATCATGGTCCCCGATCATAAGTGTATATATATGTATATATTTATGTATGTATGTGTGCGCACTCTATCGGACGCATTTTACATCCGATTTGGACCAAATTTGGTAAACAGGTTGGTTTTTTTAAGTCGTCTAGACGAGTTCGTTAGCCAAAAAATTTTACCGGAAGTAGACAAAATTTTTGACCGGTAGTAAATTTTTTTTGAGATCTTTCGGACTAGAATTAATTTTTTTTAAAGTTATTTTTAACAAAATAGACATACGAAATAATTCTGCACATTTTGTTCTTTTACGCGATCTTATAGCCCATCTGGTTCCCCCGAAAACAATCAAAACGTAAAATACCGTAAAAGTACCAGAATTAAATCAACGGCTTTTACCGTGGTGACCGATGGCAATCTATTTGATACATGCTGGCAGCACCTTCGTGAGTGGATCAACTTCCCAAATAGTTGTTTGAAACCCAAAATCATACCTGTATAAACTTAATTTTGGAAATACGCTCAACTCACGTCAGCGGTTCAGCTGCGTGGTCGAATTATTTTTATTTTTCGTTATATGATAAAACAAAACATTCTACAGAAAAGTTGGGAAAATTTGCAATAGAAAACGTTACTATGGGTTTTTATCAATAATGCTTCCTTATACTCGAAAAAAAGTTTGCATGTCTCCTCGACCGCCGCGGCACCGAATTTCGAAGCGCGCGCACCCTTTCATATCACCTAATCGAGCTCCCCAGAGAATAAACCAGCGATATATATATATGAATCTCTTCGTTAACACCTCAGCTACTAACAAGTACACGTGTTTATTTTCATTTTGAGACGCATTTCTCAGATATATTCTGTTCGAAGCATTTGAAAATCCAATATTTTAATTAAGTACATCACAACATACTATCGTATTTCTAGATTAACAAAATTAATACTTAATATTATCACGCTTAAAGTTCCCTTATATAATATACTAGAAGGCTCCGCCCCCTGCTCGCTTTGCTCGCTTAAGGGTCTGCTCCAGTAAACGAGAAATCCACCGGAACACCAGCGCCTCTCACTATATCCCTATCTAAACAGTGCAATTTCTTGCGCCGACATTGCCTCATTTCATACCATTTTATAAGTCTATCTTTTGTAATTGAGTGTTGAAAAAAAAACCTGAATATTCTTTATAAAATTTCAGATCCTTCTTGCAAATTATTTTTCGTTATTAATTTCTTATTGTGTTAGGAAAAAAATTCAAACTTTGTACTTACAAAATGTCAAAATCATAAGCATTTAAAAAAATGTAAATTGCAAGACGGATGCGTATTGTGACTGTGCTTAAAATGAGACCTTGCAAACAATTTTATGATAAAAAATAAACGAAATAAATGGTTTGAAATTTAACATTGCTCTTATGGGATAAAAATAAAAGATGGCTGCCACTACAGCAGACCCTTAAGGGCACAGAACGAACACGTCGTATTAATAAAAACTCTTCGCCCGATGTATGCATTAATAAAACTTGCATGTATTAATAAAAAGATTATCATGGAAAAATAGTAGTTTACGCAACGATTGTAATATGAAGGCCTTTAAGCCACGAGTGAGATGTAAGTTGGAACACGAGCGAAGCGAGTGTTCTAAATATCTCACGAGTGGCTTAAAGGCTGAATACAATCGTTGCGTACACTACTTTATCTACGACCAAAAATATACAGGCTATTTGATGTTTGATGTTGATTGTAGATTTAATCATTGAATAAATAGACCAAAGCGAACTAGGTTTCTTATCTTGGGCCAATTCCTCAAAATACGCAATGAAAACATTCTCGGAAAACGAACTAACACCATTTCTAGTTTTCCACTCCATAAACTGGTTATAAACCTTTTCATAACGAAATTTAGATTTTTCTGGCAACAAATTGTTCAGAGCCGAATTTGCTTTTGTATTAATTTCCTCTGGAGTTAAACAAAATTCATCACTATCACTCATGTTTGCGGAATGCGTCAACTCACGTTTGAGGTTAGTTACAATAACACACTAACATCCGGAACGTATGGGTACAATCAGCTGATGTACGAATAGCGTTATTTTTATTACAACTCTACTTCGGTCAAATGACGAGCTCTCATTGGTCTAGAGCCTATTATGTAAAGTGACTCCTGTTAGGTAATGATATCATTACCTAATCGGGTTGGCTTTTGGTTTGTAATGTACCTCTTTCTGATGTTACTTGTAATAGCGTTATTGGTGTTTATTGCAATGGTCGTAGATAAAATATTTTACTGCTTTCAGGAAAGAGATTTATTGCTTTTTAGGGTGCAAGTATAATACCAAGCTTTTATTTTGAGTAATTTGATGATTGAACATCATATTTTGTTATAATAACGAGGGCGATTAACGCTTTACTAAACTTCAAATGACAATATCTCGTTATCCATAAGTGCTATTATTATAAAATAAACGGATTTATTAAACACTCACTTATTATAAAATCAACTTTTACTTACTTTCAGGGCGGTTACAACATCTAAACTATCATACAACAAAGGCAATCACTATTATAATGGAGGGGGGAGGGTGTGAATTGTCTTTCCCTCCTTACCAGTTCTTTTCGTCTGAGCTGACCGTTTTCAAAAGTTCTTCAATGACTATAAAAACCACAGTAAACTTTCTCAACTTGTTTATACAATATTTTCCGCTAAAATTTTATGAAAAACCCCATTAATTAAGGTAATGGTGTAGTAAACGATTTACTCAACTTTCAAATAAAAACAGCATTTTCCATCTTTTTGTTTTTTGTCATTTTCGATGAGACTATCTGAGCTACAAGAACCAGCCTTATCACAAATTAAAGCTTATTGAATTCCCTATAACTTCCATATTCTTGACTTTTCTGTAGGATGTGCCATTTTGCCGGTATACATCTAGAAACATATAGAAAACTTAGAATTTTAACTTTTTGGAAAAAAGGGTCAATCTTTGAAAAGCCGTATCTCCGTAACTATTTCACTTACAAAAATTATTTTGATCTCATTTTGTTTCAAATTTAATATACTTTTAAAAGCAGAGAACACATTTTTCCACAAAACGCATAGTTTAGGAGATATTTTACAAAAACCAAAAAAAGTTCGAAAAAAACACAGTTTTTCGACCACCATTCTGCGAGCACAGGTTTTTGAGGGTTGCAAATCTGGATTTGTAGTCCCAGTAATGGTCCAAAACATCTCTCCAAAAATCATTAATGCTCCATGTAATGTAAGTTCACGCGTTCAGAATTTTATAAGCTAAAATGTTAGTCTCCTGCATTTTTGCTGAAAAGGCACTAGTTTTCTGGTAATTTTAAAAAAATATCAAAAAGTACACCTGCACACGTGAATATATTAATTTTACCCCTATGGATGTAAAGTTTTTTTTATATATGTTATTTTTACTGTCAAGAAGTGCTAAAAACAATTTTCCTTTAGGCCCGATTTTTTCTCAGGTCGGGGCTTATTTTTGCACAGAATGACTGGGCTAATAATGTAATAAAGTAGAAAGAGTGATACTTTGTCACTCAATACGCATTTACAAAAGTTAAAATTTTAATTTGTGTTTGTTGATAACACGTTCAATTTTATACAAATCAACGGAGAAGATGCGTTTGCATCTTGATTTGTAACGCGGACGATGATAGGTTCAACAGCAAGTAATTTCATACATTTGTGCCTGGATTTGAGGGAAAAGAGTGGATACCAAACATTGAAATTTTACTCAAACTTAACATTTATTGTTTCATAGTACATTTGTGAATATCAAATTTACAATTACACCAGCAACAAACCTAGCAAGGCAATGCATAACACAGATACTCTCTAACTTAGTGAAGTTATCCTTTCAACTCACAGAATAAATACAATCTGTGATTGTCCTGTCGATAAAATTATCAGGACAATCTATAATGTGTGTAAAAAAGTCCGTCCGTCCTCCTTGAATTTTTTTTGCTTGTTAAAACAAATCTTTTGGGGAACGACACTAACTTAATCCAAACTATCTTTCGACGTTATCGGAAATTTTGAGTGTCCCCCAAAAATGGGGGATTTTTTGGGGCAACTCAAAATGTTTAAATGGGAAGTACGGTCATGTGATACCTCATTTTAAAGGTCTATTTAAGACTAGGAAAATGACATAAAGAAAATAAAAATCGGACCACCCGAAACAAAATGGCGGCCCTAATGGTGTTGAAATAAATCGACATAAAGTTGCTAATATCTCGAAAAGGAAGAGTTTTTAGAAAAGATTTCAGGAGATAAAAAATGTTGCTTTCAAAGTGTTTGACCTAATGAATTGCTTCCAAATCGATTTCGTGAATTTTATTTTTACTCCTCCATCTTAGAAAATGTTGTATCGTTCCCCAAAAGATATTTGTTTGTTTTAACAAGCAAAAAAATTTAATTGGGGATGGACTTTTTAACACACAGTATAAACATTTTAGTGTTGTTTAGGAGTCGTTTTCTTATATTAAATAAATATCAATACAATATAATGGTTTCAGTAAACAATATAATTGTACGTCAAAGAAAATTTACAACACGCCTTCACGCCATACTGCTTCAGACATGATAAACTATAAGCACAGGGACGTTCTAAAACGTTATCGTAAATTCTAATTCGGTATTTTAAATTCCGCTTTATTGTGTCATCGATTTATCCAAATTCACCTTAGATTTTAGCACTCCACAATAAGTACATAAAACAAATTGAAATAATTACGATGTGTCGTGCAAGACAGTGAGCAGGGTTTAGTAACTAACTAGGCAAATCGATAGTAAGTATCAAAGTTCGAACCTGAAAGATTCTAACTGTAGCACATTGATCTATTACCTTTAGCCTCTGATTCTCTTGAAATTATATGGGATCGTTAAGTATATTACGTTCAGACAGTTTACCTTGCCCATGACGTTAATACAATTACCTTTCTTGCTAGTTTATTATTTAAAAATGTACGTTCATGTAAATTGTAAAGAGTTTGAGTTTACCGTATTGTGTTACATTAAAGTTCCTAGCTGGCCCGACACGGCTTTGCACGGATAGACAAATCAAAGTTAAATGTATAGTAACAAAAAATATATTATATCAATAAATATAAATCACACTACGTATTTCTTATGGGGATTTTTAGTAACTTTAACCCCCCCAAACTCCCCTAAAATTTAGAATTTTTTTAAACCCTTTCTTAGCGAGCACCTAGGGCCCTAGAGGAAGCTACATACCAAATGTCATTTCAATCCGTTCAGTAGTTTTTGAGAAATCGTGATCAGTGAGTCAGTGGATTTGGCTTTTACGTATATAGATGAGTGTATGATATGTATTGCACTGCATACTTTTTTATAGCATATAAAGGCTGATTCAGAACCATACGGCAATGTCTTGGTAGCTCATTCTATAGCTAAAACTAAGAAAAAACGTTCGTATAAACATAGGCCTGGAAACGCATCGTTTTCCAGATATTCACAGTTATTTTACAAAATAATTCATATTTAAAGAATATTGAGTTCAAACTTAGCATGAAATTGAACCTAACAATGATCTATCTCAAGAAAAATAATCGATCCTATCCAATTATGCGTTTCAAAATGGCGGCTGTTTGGAAATTTCATACCTAAATTACTCAAAAAACCGTACATTTTACCAAAACTGTCAAGACACCTTTTTGTAGCCCTATCGGATGGTGTAACAGTTCAAAACAATAGTATGAAGGATAATAGTTAAGTTATGTGTAATAATTGGTTTGTTCGACCCGGCATCCTTTACCAACACAGTAAACACAGCAATACATTGTATGTACATATGCTGTTATCTTTAATTTATATTATCCTTCATCCTGTTGATTTTACATTTACACCATCCGATAGGGAATCAAAAGGGCTTCAAAGTAATTTAGGTTTTAAGTAATTTAGGTTTGAAATTTTCAAACAACCGTCATTTAGAAACTCATGATTGGATATAATCGCTTATTTTTCTTAAGATAGATCATTGTTAGTTTAAACTTCATGCCAAGTTTGAACTCAATCAGTCAAACATTTTTCTCTAGATATGAAATATTTTGTAAAAAAAATTACAGATATCTGGAAAACAAAGCATTTCCGAACTTATGTTTACAGAAACTTTTTTCTTTATTTTCACTAGTGGAACACATCCTGCAAGGTTTTCCGTTTCTTCCTAAACAATTCCGTACATAAGCTTTAAAATGACTTCAATAGTAGGAATAATATTGATGGAGTATATTAAGATTTGGAATGACTCAATGGTCAATGGTTTTCTTTGTGTAAATTAGGTGATCATATAGATTTGTGATATCCTTAATATTCTTCATCCTAAACCAGACCTAACCTCGAAATGTTTAGAATTTTGTTTATGTATATTTAAGATTTTAATTTATATAAATATTTGTGAATTATTTAATTTCTATTCATTCGATGCTCATGCGTTTGCATCTTGGGTCTATAACACATACATACTAAATGTCATAATTTACGACCACAAACGCTAAATAAAATTGATGTGATGTTTTTTTTTTTAGTTCATTAAAACAAAATATTTCTAGTTTATTCGAATTTAGTAAAAATTTACACAGAGGTAACAATCGCAATGTCTCGTTAAAATAGTGGCAATGTGCTTAAGTTGGCAACATGTTAAAAAATGCTGTCGTCTGTGATGATGTCAACAGGAAGGCGTATTGCAAACATACCACCGTACTAAATATAAATAATACTTAAAACGTAATCTTACGAAAAAACTTCAAGTTTACTAAAATATGGCAAACGAACGTCTTGGACAAACAAATAATTTACACTTATATTTTAATTTGAGCATATTCAAACTATCGGTGTTTGCCAGACGAGGGATAGCTGTTGGACTTGACGTCATCAATCTGAACCGATGGTATCAAAGGTGGTTTGAAACCTCCGTACTCAATGCACAGTTTCCTTCCCTGTTCTCTGTTGTTCGGACCTTTGAAATACCCGCTGATCTGGTACGTCCTCGGAGGGTATTGCGAGGTAAACACCTGTTGGCTTGGAGTAAACGGTTTCCTTTGACCGATGCGTTGATTCTGATTGCTGTGCCTCAAATGTTCCAATCTCTCCTTCTTGGCGTAAATATAAACCGGGTGGTATTCTTTGTAAGGTACGTGGACCAGATGAGGGTACGGTATAAAATGCGGAACTGGAACTCCTATAGGATGCGGGACCTCGTACGGCAGAGGGACTGGGTGCGGAACGGGGTAGGGTTCTGGAACCGCTACAGGACGATCGACAGCGACTAATTTGGTAACGGGATAAGGAACGGCTACCGGTTTCTCCACGTGGACTACCTTGGTCACCGGAACTGGATGCGGAACGGCTACGGGCTTCTCGACTATCTTCGTAACCTCCACGGGAACCGGTTTCTCCACAATCTGAGTGTGGATTTCCGGAGCTATAGCGTGTTGGAGTATCACTTGCGGGGACAGCTTTCTTGTTATGTCTTGTTTTTCATCGATAAATTGTACTTTTTCATTTTGTTCTAGATTTAAAAACGCAGAGTCTTCCACTTTGGTAACTGTATTCGCGTTGTTGTTTGAAATAATATTTTCCCTCCCAGTATAAGTACTCGTCTCTCTGTTTTCTTCAACATAATCACCAACGTTCTGACTATTGCTATCGTACTGTAAAAGTCTCTTCTTTTCGTAGTTTTCACTCTTTTCACTTTCCAACGAGCGCAATGCGTTCAACTGTGTGGCGTACAAATTCGCTAAATTATTAGCAAATTCTTCTTTACTTTGATACCGGTCCGCAGTGTTGACAACTTGCTGCACTTCTCCGTTACCGTAAACGTTACCCGCTTGTCCTTGTGCGAAAGATGTTTGAGATTTCTCGATGGATTTTTCAAACTCCGCCGATGGAACTACAAACTCGCTTTTCACGTTTTCAAAATTACCTGCCTCGACGTTTTTATAGTTTACGTTCGGCCTAACCTGAGGAATACCAACTCCTTGACGGTCTTCGTCTCGTACGTTGCCTTGATTAGCGTAGTAATTGTTGTTATTTATAGAGTCAGTTTGTGAAGCGTATTGTTGATAGATCTGCTCTTGAGGGTTGGCGGTAAGCACTCTGACGTCACTCGATTGCGTCGGTGCGTACTGAATACCTTCGCTCTGCTCTGAATAACCTTCACCAGTTTGGTACTGGTTATAACCTACTTGTTGAGCGTATCTATTTACGTACGGGTTAAACCTTTGTAAGTACACGTAGTACAACCTGTTCGGAACAAAATATTGCTGGTTTTGTTCCGGAACAACGTTACTCGGATTTACGTTAATATTTCTCTCTTGTTCGTGATAGTACCCTCCGTTATCGCCGTTCGATAACTTTTGATAAGACTGGATGACTTGCTGGAGAAAACTGTTTGGACTGTATTTAACTTCACCGCCCGTTTGATAGCCTACGTCTGGATAATCTGCTCCTTCGTAATTAAAGTTGTTTCCGTAGGATATGTTAAAGTTTTGATTATAATTTGATTGTTCTTTACTGACGATTTCGTACGGAATGGACTTCTGGATGTCTATGGAAGTAGTGTACACCTCTTTGTCCTGAATGTTTGCTTGTTCTATCGATGTTAGATCGTCACAATCTTGGGCGCTTTCCGAATGGGAAAGCGTGACTGCCGCCTGAATTGGAGCCAAAATACTGTCGGAAGAGGTAAACAGTTTTGCTGTCGGTTTTGGAGTCACTAGAACTGGTTCAAGAGAGGGCTTTGGTGTCGGTAGTTCTAAACGTTGGGAAGATTCTCCTGAGTCAGTATTATAAGACTGTGCATTGCTTATCAGTGGGTAACGTGATGAAGTTTTGTAAAATTTACTGTCTTTGTAAACGATGGACGATGATTCATAAGGAGGTTCGTTGCTGACAGTCGGCCTAACCGTTACATCCGGTACGATAATGGGTTTGAATAAAGTTTTCGGAGCATGCGTAGTGGAGACTATTTTTTGTGAAATACTTGCCAATCCTCCGTTAATTTTATTTTCAACTTCCTCGGCTACTAGAAACGCAGAAATCGTATGCGTTACCGGAGAAGTCTTGATCGAGCCTTCTTGGCTTTGCGAACCTTTACCGGTTACATCGATTGCTGAATTCGTATCCGCCAGATACGATACTATCTGTATATCGTTCGCATCGGTCGACTTTACCGAAGTCACTTCGGGTCTGTACGTGGTAGATTCGTAACCTGTATTCGCGTTGTACTGAGGCGGGATCGTGGATGAGTAAGCGTACTTTAGTTGGTTTTCGACAAAATTGGAAGAAACTACTTCAGGTTGGATCAAAGAAGAGAAACGTTGCGATTCGAAATTATCATAGTTGGGCGCTGAATCGAAGCCGGGACCTTCCGGAGGACTTTGTGTCGGCTGAGGGTTTCTTGTTTCGTATTGCGCTGGATACGGTTGTGTCAGAACCAACGCGGCTCCACTTGGGTCAACGGGGGTAGGTTGTGTGGTTGTTGAATACACTTCGTTGTTGTATTGCGAGGGGTCGGAAACAATTCCTAAAGTTGATTTTATCGACACCAATGGTTTCGGTTGAACGAGAACAGGAGATGTCGCTTTGATTACATCCAAAGAAGGCACCTGAAACATTACTGAAGTATTGAGTACATTAGCGTTTAAAATAACTAAAATCGTTGTGTTTATTATTATTACATAAATTACTGTCAAAGTGTATGCTTAATAAATTCTTTTACATTTTACCAGTCATATTTTAAATAATCAGTCTGTATTTGTTTCAACAACACTTTAGTTCATTGACTGAAACCAACACAAGTCAATTGTTTTCAGAACAAAACTGTTCTACTCAGGGGGTTTCAGAACTCACAAACAACACTTTTAAGTATTGTTTCTGAACCAAAGACAACTCTCAATGATATTATTAAAATTTTCTAAAACCTATAGTATTTCAAGAATAAGCTATTTTTTCACTTTTGAACTTTTACCTTAAAAACTTATATATATAGTAAATTAAAAATTTTCACGCTGTTTTATAGCGTAGAAACCAAACTATAGAAAATAGTAAAATTTGTTTAAAAATTCAATTCAAAATAGCGCAGGTTCAAAATGTATTTTGTTGAATATCTCAAAAAACCATTAACAAAAAATCACAAAAGACAAAGAAATTGAATTTTGAATGACAAACAAAACTGGGTTTGCATTTTTTCTGTATGTCAAAGATAAATAACATTGTATAGTGCATTTTATATTAAGGTATTGAATATTCTGACATCTTGAAACTAAATTACAATATGATATTGTATTGAAAAGAGTCTCTTCTTAACATGACTTGAATAATAAATTAAACTACTGCATTTTTCTTTATTATTTCAGCTAAGATGCTTGAAACATTTGTCTTCTTGCTTATCCGCTTTTCTTAGCTTTGTCTTTTTTTCGCCTGACACGTTTCGGGCGGACCCCATCTTCAGAAGCTTTGTTTGCTACTATGCTCTTCCGTTGTCTCCTATTTATACTGGTTCTCCTCCCACACCCCCCTTTCAACCTGTTTACCGCCTGTTCTCTATTGTTTGCAAACAACTATTCATTTTAGATTTTATTCAACAACAACTATTCAACTATTCATTGACCTACGTCCTATATTTCTAGAATTTTATGTTTGAAAATATATAATTAATATAAAAACAAAACATTCTAGAAATATAGGACGTAGGTAAATGATCTAAAATGAATAGTTGTTTACAAACAATAGAGAACAGGCAGTAAACAGGTTGAAAGGGGGGTGTGGGAGGAGAACAAGTAGAAATAGGAGACAATGGTAGAGCATAGTTAGTAGCAAACAAAGCTTCTGAAGATGGTGTCCACCCGAAACGCGTCAGGCGAAAAAAGACAAAGCTAAGAAAGGCGGATAAGCAAGAAAACCAATAAATTAAACTGTAAACTTTAGTAATTATCAGACCGATTTCATTACCGTAGGTGTTTCGGTTTAGGAGAAATGCCAATTTTGTGTTTTTCCCGATTACATAGATTGTCACTGCCTTACCTGAGAACATCAAGATAGAATAGACACCACATTTCGAGTGCCAGAACCTCTGTTTGAAATTATTATTTAGCAATGATGGATGTAAAATGTTGTTTTAATTGGTTACTTAGACATTATTTGTCATCATTTGTGTGTTAAAATCAATACACGACGTTTCGGAAATATGAATCAACTTGAATTATAAGCCAAGAGTTCCAGGCCGATTTGAAAAGAAAATTTAATAATACAATTAAACTAAAACTCAATAATCTTAAACAAGTCAAATAGTCCATCTCAAAAATGAAATGAAGTCTAAACATATATAAAAATACGCACTAAAATACAGCACATGTATGTATGGGGTTTGGATTAGAAAACTGTGTTACACGTTTTGTTCTTTTGGTTTGTTTTTCTCAATATATAGAATTGACAAAACAATTCTTAACAAGCAAATAACTCCCAAGAAGTCCCCACCTACCAAATTTCTAGTTTGTACTTATTGTAATTTCCCATATTTAGTGATTATAAGTTGGTTCTTTTATATAGTATAAAATGTATTACATAAATACATATAATATTTATATTCATCTATATATATTGAATTGAATTTACGTCTTTACTTGAGTCCAGTCGAGGCTATGGAGCAACTTCTACTAAATAAACTAACTGATTGACCGAGCAGAGCGAGGTCTCCTTTTTTTCTCGACCGTCTGTGTGTCTGTCTCACCAAACGCCTCGACCGATTTTGATGATTTTTGCATGAATGATCCATATTCCTGGGCCGAGCGATTTATGTATACAGTTTAATCCATTTTTCATTTTTAACCCCTTAAATAAAATAAAAATGGCGGTCGAACCGTTTCTCTCAGTGTAAGCTTTTTTACAAAGCCAGTTTGTGGCTTAACCGTAAGTCGAATTAAAAAACGAATGCCATTTTGCGAGTATCAAATTAGATTTTCAACAAAATTTTATTCTTGATTTTTTCCGTATCTCTAACGGTAAGCTCGCAACATGACCGTAAACTTAAAATTTGTTAAAAATCGTCCAAGTTTTTGTATTTTAACCATGTTTTTATACGTTTATTCGAAACCAATTCAAAAGTGTTCCATAGATTTTTTGTAGATAAAGGTAAAAAAAATTCATATATGCCAGTAAAAAAAAGTTAAACTTTAGGCCTACATAAAAAGTGGTAATCATTTTTTGTAATTTTTTTATCAATGTAAAAAAGTTCCGTAATTTCGTTTTAAATAGAACTTTATAAATATATTTGTATGTTCCTCCTACAAGTCTGCTAACAAAACTAGGCCTATTTTGAATAGTAATTTAGGAATATATCCTTTGCCCCAAAATAACATATTATTATAAAAAAGTGTAGAGAATAAATCAAAGAATTGAAATGTATACTTGTAAATTATTATTTCATAAAAGTATTTGACTTAGCTTCACTTGAATTACAAAATGAGATGAAACCGCGTGGCGATAAAGGCCATACAACAAATGACCGTTGGACAGCGTGGGGAGTGTTGGTACATGGGTTGAGATCACTATCACGACGCTTTAACATCGTTTGTTTTCATTATTTCTAATATTGGAATATGATATGGAACTGTAAATACATTGTTAAGTTTTTGTTATTTAAGTATGTAAATATTTAATTCTATGTTTTCACTCAATAACGCGATATTTTTAGTTACCTTCTCATTATTAACCTAAATAAAACACAATGTCCCCTAAGAAAATCTTTAGCAGTTAAAGCTCAAGAAAAGAAAAAAACGAGAACTAGAAACCTCGGAATCGCGGGAATTGCAAAATAATGTGTCACTGGCTAAACCTTCTGCTTACTTCCTTACTGGCACAATATTTTTAACCTAAGCTCAAAACCACATTTGCTATTTCAACCAGCGAGGTCTACTGTTCAAAGAACTACTAGTATGATTTTACAAAACAGTAAATCTAATATTAAATTATGGCAATACATATTGGACACAGAAAGACAATTTAAACTACGAAAACGTAATACGTACAAATAACAAAGTGATAAATAAAGAAACACTAAAGCTTTACTGTTATAAACATACATAACATTAAATGATAAATTTTAATTTGCTTTTTTAATTATTACTTACAAACCACATCGGGTAAACGACAACAAACCAAAAACACTTAAAAAAAATCGATTACATCAATTAAGAAGAGAAACAAAAACAGATAGAAAATTACACATCCCCAATCAAAAGGGGGAAAGAGAGAGAGAGAGAGGGAGGGGGAGAGAGAGAATAAAATTTATTATTTTATCAGTAAATTTTAAAATAGTTTTACACAAAATAAAAGACATTTTCTTAATGGTTACTAAACTTTTTTATGTAATTGTAATGGTGTTGAATGGATATATTTCAGTTTTATATTTGCTTAGTTATATGTAGCAAACATGCAATATTGGATTTCCAAATGTATATACCCAATAGTAACCGAGCAATCTCCAATTGAATTGTTCAATGCAATACATTTGTTTTACATAATTAGTTAATAAGCACTCAATGTTCATTACATTTCATTTCACTAAGTACAAAATATTTTAATAAAGCTAAAAACATTTACAAAACATTGTAAACACAACATGCAGCCACGATCGCATCTACTCAAACCTAATTATTGTGCAGTAATCGAACCTAGGGAATGTATTGTTCGTTACTTTCCAAATTAAAACTTTATAGTTTGAAAACGTAGAAAATATCTACAGTTTCAAACTGCGGTATTAAAATGCAGACAGACTGTTCGTATTTTGAGGTAACGTACATTAAAAAGCAAACAGATTACTCGTTTTGACGTCTGTCTGTCTGTCATGGCCACAGGCGTATTTCTCAGAAACCAATGAAGGTAACTAGTTAAAATTTGGCACGGTTGTAAAACACGCTTACCTGCATTGACTTTATCAATCAGTATTTAAAAGTCTAACATTTTTTTTGGGCGCCCAAAAATTTGAACTCCAACAAATTAAATAAATGATCATTGCTAAATAAATAAATAGTATTATTATTATCTAGAGAGAAAACTATTCCATCGATTTAGAACAAATTTGCAACAAATACGTCAATTAGGCCAGTATAGATGCACGAAAAAAGGTTTTTGACATTTTTTGAAAAACAACCCCCTTTTTGGCCAAAAAACCCCCCAAAATAAGTTATTATTATTATTATTAGCTAAACAAGAATTTTTAGAAAGATGCAGTTTTTTGCATATGGTAGGGTCCATTACGGCTACAAATAAGCCAAATTTTATCAAAATCGTTATAGCCGTTTTTTGATAAAAAAATAATAACTGATTTTTTGGGTTTTTTTTTGCCAAGAAGGGGGTCGTTACAAAAATTTTTAAAAACGTTTTTCGTGCATATATACAGGCCTACTTGACATGTGTGGTGCAAATTTGGTTGAAATCGATCGAATAGTTTTCGCTCTAGCTTTGTATACATACAGACATACATACATACATACAAACAGACATACAGAAAGACATTTTGTAAAAAACACTTTTTTGGACTCATGAGGTTCCAAAACAGATATTTCCACAAAAATCTCAAAATTGATTTTTTTTGCGATCACTATACTTTCTCTATACTATAGTATAGTGAGAAAGTAAAAGTATAGTTAAGGATATCAAAAATACATCAATAATTTTTAAATATTTAATTAAAAAAGCTGAAAACCCTTTCCCATCTTTTATTTTTAAAATTACCGAAACTAGATTTTGGAAAATATTAGCTTTAGAGTTACTTATACGTGAAAACTGTAGCAGATCAATTTTATATTTTTTTTTTTTTATAAAAAACGACTTGTTTTACTTGGCTCATTATTTTTGTAGGTCTAATGAAAACTATGACTAGACTAACAAAACCCAGTTTGCAAGTCCTCAGTTCACAAAACCCATTGGCACCTCCGTTCACTCTCCTAACAATTTTTTTTTTTTTTTTTTAATGAATGAATGAATTTGTATTTCCCCTTTAAGAATACAATCGGCTATATATATAAACACTTATATAAAATTATATACATAACATATTATCCACTTATATCCTACTATACATAAGTGTTTTAATTGTTTAATACAGTTTAATTGAATACATAACATATACAATAATATATATGAAATGCCAACCGAATACAAAAAAAACATAAAATTGGGCAACCCCGTTGGCAAAGCCAGTTTTTGGGTTTACCTTCAATAAATTGCAACAAAAATAAGAACAAGAGACTGCCCTAACCTATCCTCGTAACTTAAAAAGTGATTTTAAACTGTTTAAAACTCGGTTCTATACAGAATAATAATTCTCCCCATTATATAAGTAGCATTATTATTATTATTATTATTATTTCTATACATATATATTTATTTATATATATTGATTGGTTCAGTTGGAAAATTAATCAATTTACTCTCTTTGATCTCAGTCTCTTTTGATTTTGTTTTTGTACGACCAACTAATTTGGATTGGCAACCCCTCTGACGGTTTTCCGACCAAGAGTATTGTCTGAAGTTTTGAGGAAGTTGTAATAGTTTTGTATATTAGTTCAATAAAGACCTATTATTATTATTATTATTATATTATTATAAGTAGCATTGCCTTCTTCCATTAATTCATTAAATTATATAGTCGGACATATTTTTCAAGGGCAGATTCGGAATCTGCGACCCCCAAAACCCATGCATACAAATTTTGATAAGTTTTCATGAACTCAAACAATTTTTATAAATTATAGGAAATAATGGACTTTATGCACGCCAAAAATGCACTCTGCCGAAAAGGTATTACATGTAGACTTTTCCCTGAGACTTCTCCGAATGCATTGCCGAAACCCGCATCTCGATCGGTGCTGTAGAAAAATATTTAGTTATTCTGAATGATTTTGGTATAATTTCCCTGGTCTGCTAGTATTCTTTGATGCTGAAGTTTTAAAGGTAATACTGTATTTGGTAGTCGATGTTCTTTCCTTTGCTACCTCGAAAGAGCTAGCTAGACATTTGCATAAAGAACAAGCTACCCACGAAGAATATTCTTTGTGTTTCTATTTTCGTTTTTAGTAACTCAGACCAGTTCTTTAGAACTGAACTCTCGAAGTTAACGAACGTTACTTAACGCTTGGTTTCCTTACCGTAGGGTTTGATTTCGACAGCGCTGCTACCGCTTTCTCACCGAAAGCAAACTGCGTCGAGCTAGATCCTGTGTGGGAAGAACTCTTGTATTCCACCAGAGGGTGGTAGCCCCAGTCGTCCGCGAAATAGTCCACTTTCTGATCGCTCCCTCCCGGAAGGTTGACGTAATACTTCCCTAAAGCGTAGATGCCGTCCCTGGTCTCAATATGGCCTTGAGAACCGCCCTTCCCGTCGTTTATGTCGTAGCCGAACTCGTACTTTGGAGGGTACTGCAATCAAAAACACATGTTCGTAATTTTAACATTAAAGTTTTAAACATAAGTTAAAACATGAACAAATTACCACAAAAAAAAATTATACATACATATATACTTTGGAATTTGTATATATTATGATGTAGATTTATTTATTTTAAAACTTTCTTTTTATGTCAAAGTGTAAATACACTTATAATTGTAGAGCGCACTAAATTTAAATCTTACATCACGACACAATATTTGCACACATTTTTTTATTTTTTGCAATGTACAAAAATATACGGATTATTAAATATATGCAATACCTACATTTTTAAGTGAATAACAAATTAATTTTTGTATAAAATTAAAATGAACCTAAATTGTTTTAACGTTTTTACTATTTACTTTATCACAGTTAGACTCGTGAGCAAATCGCAAATGAACTGTAGTATCTATGCTCGAACTTGCGAAACTCTGCTGAGGTGTAAAATTAAAACAAAAACAAGGTCTTTTGACAACTGCGATACTTTGTTTCATTCTGCAATGTAGATGAAAGCTCAACTCTATATAACTTTGCTCGAAAAATTAATAAAATTAATTTATTCGCCTAAATTAATGGAACACACACAGCTCATCAAAGCTGAAGTATACATATAAGTTGCCCTACACTTAGACTACATATTATATACAAAATACATTAACATTTCAATAAATATAATTAGTTTAAATTAGTACGAACAATAAATATACAATATATAAACAAATCTATATATATGTATAAGCGAAATACCACTCACTCACTCACCGACTTACTCACTCATCACGATTTCTCAAAAACTACCGAACAGATTGAAATGAAATTTGGTATGTAGCTTCCTCTAGGGCCATAGGTGCTCACTAAGAAAGGGTATGAAAAATTTCGAAATTTTAGGGGGGTTTAGAGGGATCAAAGTTACTAAAAAACAATTTCTTCAAACCTACCGAACGGATTGGAATGAAATTTGGTATGTAGCTTCCTCTAGGGCCATAGGTGCTTACTAAGAAAGGGTTTGAAAAAATTCGAAATTTTAGGGGGAGTTTGGGGCGATCAAAGTTATTAAATCACGATTTCTTCAAAACTACCGAACGGATTGGAAAGAAATTTGGTATGTAGCTTCCCCTAGGGCCATAGGTGTTCACTAAAAAAGGGTTTTAAAAAATGGAAATTTTAGGGGGTTTGGTCGGTAAAAATTACTAAATCACTATTTCTCCAAAATTACTAAACAGATTGGAATGAAATTTGGTATCTAGCTTCCTCTAGGGCCATAGGTGCTCACTAAGAAAGGGTATGAAAAATTTCGAAATTTTAGGAGGGGTTTGGGGGGATAAAAGTTACTAAAATCATAATTTCAGATCTTTTATTTTTATGACAATAGTGCTTTTATTATTTAAGATCTATACATATAAAAGCCAAATACCACTCACTGACTGAACACTTAAAAAGAATACAATTACGCTAAAAAGACTGAAAATACCAACCATCACGGGCAACGCCGTACGGGTCAGCTAGTATATATATAAGATATAAGACATGATTACAGACCGAACAATAATGGTATAGCCTCAAGGACTACTCTTGACAAGTACTCCCTCGCCGTTCTGTGAGGTATGTTTTCCTCAGATTCACACTCACAATAAATTTCTTTAAAATACTGAAGCAATCCATTGTACAACTTCAAACCTGAGTAATACACCACATGTTCAAACACTTTCAGTCTATGCATTGGATATTGTAGTATTTGCCGACGGAAGGGATATCCACGTTGGTGCTGACTGATCCCCGCTCTTGTGGGATTTAAATAGAGCAAAACGTTCGAAATATAAATGCAAGGCAGGATTGAAATATATCTCTACATGAATCTTTATACTTCAAATTACAAATTAGTCCAACTATTTTCTTTTGTAGGCGTAAAATGTTTTTGGACTCTACAGAATTACGCGAGATTGCCTACGCCATATCTGAGGCGTGAGTAAACATAAGCATAATATGCGGTCTTAATAGTAGCATAACTGCAAGTTTTTAAGCACGCATAACTGCAAAGCAGGCACAATTAAAGGACTTCTATAACTTGCGTAAAACAGCAAACATATGCACTTCGTACTACCGTTTTTCAACCTAAAAAGTTGTGAAACATCTTAAATTGTTCTTAAAGGCTTTGTGCTTTTGTCTTATATCTCATACTTGAAAGAAATCGTCGGCAACTTCTTTCAATGAACAGTTTAAATGAGTAAAAATCGATTATTTTTAACGCATTTTTTTGTAGTTTTAAGCAATAATTTCGATATTTTAAGCTTACAAGTAAAAAATATAAAGCCTTCTTTATAACTAAAGTAGTTTCCCAGATTATTAATTTATAAATAGAATCCGAAACACGGTATTACGAATGCATGTTTCAAAGATTTTGCGGCTTGAGTCAGGCCTTTTTGTATTTAAATCATACTGTACACTCGGGAGTTTCCTTCGAGGTAAAGAAGAGCCTTAAGTTAATTTAAAAGTGAATGGATACGACATTTCCAGTTTAATTTCTCATCAATAACGATTACTAAAAGTTTTGAAGAGTCAGTGCTTGTAATAATGGTTTCTAAAAAAGGCAAAACAATTTTATTTCTTATACATTTTGATCCAGAGTTAATCGTTTGTGTTTTACTTGGGATTAGTTTTAAACCGTTAACTGAAAACCAATACCCTTGTTTTATCAGCCCTTGTTAATAAAAATGAGGCTAATATATTTGTCAAACTCATTTCAACGACAAGGCCCTCGTTTTTATTGGCACTTGAGTTATTTGCAAATGAAGTCTTTGCCATTAATACATGTTGACAAATACATTGGTTTTTGAATTTTTCTGTTATATCTTGTACTTTTTTTCTACGGCGATACATTCAATAATGGAAATTAATTTGAAATTTAGTCACATTTTTAAATGGCT
The DNA here is from genome assembly GCA_018207615.1 of Philaenus spumarius. Classification (NCBI taxonomy): domain Eukaryota; kingdom Metazoa; phylum Arthropoda; class Insecta; order Hemiptera; family Aphrophoridae; genus Philaenus; species Philaenus spumarius. The sequence continues at coordinate 47,187 of JAGFPH010003557.1, read as the reverse complement.
AAATTTTGTATTGTTATCGTTCAAAGAAATCAAATTTCCAATATTTTTATTTATTATATCAGGTTTTGAGATTTTTGTTAACAAACTAAATTCCCCAGTGGTAAAACATATCTGTCCAGTACCAATGAAGATGTAGTTGGTGACTGAAAATATAGGTATACTATAATGAAAAATATAGGGGATTTTTAAGGTACCGTATTGAAAAAAACTATTGGCGGCTGTTTACTATTTTGAAACAATGTAGGTGATTGTCTACAATACTTCAAAAATATATATTTGTTTTATACTACATTGCAAAAAATAGGCGATTGTTTAGTACATGGAAAAAATAGGTGATTTTTTTAAATATTAAAATATGTCGGTGACTGTTTACAATATTGAAAAATATATGCCATCGTAGGGTATGTTTAAGAGAAAGCGGAGAGTATACATTATTTGTTTTAACAAAATGGTTTATGAAAAAGCAAGACATTTAGTACATTAAGGGGACTCGCCCTCCCGTATAAGAACAATGTTAACTTAGGTACACTTTAATAAATAACCTGCAGAGATGTAATGCTGAAATTTGGTACACATATACAGTGGTCCTTCATTCACAATTACACTAGTTTGTTATGTTCTAAGTTGATTTTTAATAATTTTTTACCAAAAAAACTAATGTTTCCTCAAATCTTAAGATTAATTTTTGAAAAAAAGCTTTAAAACTAACAATATTTTTTTTTATAATCTTTTATCTAAATGCTTAGTATAAACCTATAAATAAGTGTACAAAATTTGAGCTCATTATCTCTAATACTTCCTGAGAAAATGTACCTAAGTGTTCAAAAATGCAACTTTCGGAGAATCGCAATTGAAAAAAGTTTTACTTGCAACTTAATTTTTAGTATTGTCCAGGAGCATATGAAGGAATGTCCACATCTTCACCTGCTTCAAATTCTTCCTCTAAAACCTTTCTTTTCAAGCTGTTGGCCTGCCTACACTTTTTAGCAATTTTGACAATATATCTAATAGAATACTATATAAGTTTGGAAGTTACCACCAAAGCTAAGTGACTTGCTGCTTGATACAAAATGTACGTGCATAGTTGTGTAAATATATTTTTTGACACTCGAATTTTAAAGGAAAGTATATAGTGTTATATATCAAATTGAACGTGATAAAACAAGCTATCCAAATCTGTAAAAATCTCAAAATCGATTTTTTCAAGGGTGAGTCCCCTTAAAGCATCTACATTCATTTTTTACATTCGATATTTTTAAATTGTTGGCATTTGGGAACGGGTGCATTTTCGATCAGAATATCTTTGATGTATTTTCACTTTTGTTTATTGGACATCATTACGTAGACAAATGTGGAAAGTATGGAATCTTTATATAATACTGTTAAATATAATATCATACTATCATAGACTACACAATGCTATGTAAAACAACTAAAGAGAGAAATGAAATCCCAGTCTATTCACTTCATTCATCGTGCTAGCCTCGATCTGGGACTCGGATGTCCGTCTGAATGAATTGTATCACGTACTAAAATCTACAGTTTCATCTCCCGGCCACGTTTTTTGAAGAAAGGAAAGTGGGACGCGAGGAATTAACCTGGATCGCATTTCAGTATGAAACATTCATTATAATTCACTTTGAATTAGTATTACATCCGTACAAAATATACAGGTTGATATAAGTGTGGCTGTGAATTTACGCGGAAAATCGAGAAGGCACTTTCAAGTTTATAGTTTGTGTGTTTTTATTGCTAATCTTGCTGTAATGACAGGAAATGGGTAGTTATTAAAACCCCTCAAAAAACCTATATTCACATTCAACATTTGGAAAATAATTTATCGTACTAAATTCTACATTAAATAAAAATAGTTCCTGCGTTGTAAATTGCATATAATATAATGTGCAGAGCAAAACACAATTTACAATTTGAACACGTAATGAGTTCAGAAGAAAAAGAAATATGGGAAAACCTAGTAAGAAGAAGAAATGTTAAAATCTGAGTTAATAAATACCTATACAGAAACCATCCAGAAAGGTAAAAAGTTATTAGCGAATTTCCATAGGAAAATGAGCTACTGCAGTGGCCTTTAAGATAAGACCCAAGGTCGGGAGTAGCAAATGAGCACCGATCTTGGTCATTATAAATCATACACAGGGGTTAGCGTGCGAAGCATGCAATGTTTTGTGTGTTGAAAGTACTCCCAAAATTCGGAATGGCGTGCGAAACCCTAAAACATAGGCCTATAAACTAAATTTTGGTAATTTGCTCAACTCAAGACAGCGGTTCAGCAATTATTTAGAAATAAGAAAGAAGATCCAGTGTTTTAAACAAGCAGCTAAAAGCTAAAGCACATTTAAAATCACATCTATACTAATATTATAAAGAGGTCAAATTTGTTTGTTTGTATGTAGGGGGTAATCTCTTCAATTACTGAACCGATTGAAAGAATAGTTTTACTAATAAAAGGCTACACTATCCCTGAGTGACATCATAGGCTATATTCATTTTGATAAACACATTGTTTATTTAAAATATTTGTAAATTTAGTCCGAAAAAAAATTTAGCTTAGGCCTAGATTGATGAACCAACACACGAATTTACATTCATTACCGCAGCAACCAATTGAATAAAATATCAGGTAAAACAGCTGTTTGCTCCAATATTTCTATTAACAGCTGATTACAAACTTTGAAGCAATTATTTGTATTTCTAACTTTTAGGGTACGTTTTTATTAAAGTGTAGACCTGAGTCTTGCTGGTTTTTTAACGTTTATTATAAGTGCTGTTATAAAATATACGAAATAATTTGATTTGAACGTTTATCATTATTTACCATCTTAGCTTTGGGGTTATTATTAATCCTACACCTTTATTATAAAGAAAATATAACATGATTATGTGTATAGAAGGTTCCAACGGGGTGCACGCAGGAGTTTCCACTAGTCATTAATACTTTATTGAATTTAAAACCTAAAACCATTTCAATTGTTCTTAGTTTATGTGGATAGTTTTAAGTTGTATTTATTTTGTCTTGTTTTACAGTTTTTATGAAAACGCATACGACCGACAAAAGAACACGAAGGTACTCAATAATTATTTATAAATATTTGTATTTCATTAATAAACATTTTTGGTTAGTAAATCGTTATGTTAAAACAAACACTTAAATAATTGATTTATTATATGTCATGGTTGACCGATTAAATTTTACATCAATTCCCAATAAGAATAGGATTATATTGTTTTATTAAACTCATTCTATTAAAAGTTATTCTTTGTTCTGTATTTTCTCTTAAACCAAATAATACATAAACATTATAATAGGGTTTAAATTGGACAATTTTATAGCAACAATATCCTTAATTTGCTGATTAACCAATTAATCAAATATAATGAACACAATGTCAGAGTTATATTAAAAACCCAATATATTTGAAAGTTTGCTTTGTTTGGCATTATGTTTACTGACATTTAAATGTACTTTCTGGGTTTTATATTAAGTCGTACATAAATTAAAGTTCAGGAAACAAAATCTTGATTTCCTTTTAGAATTCCAAGTGTTATAAATATCATAAAATCTCTGGAATTAAGAATAATTCCCAAAAAAACTAATTAAAAGCAAATTTATTTAACAAATTTAGTCGTCTTACTTATAAAGTCGTACATGAAATATGTCCAAACCTTGTAAGTAATCTAGCATTTGACTTTTAAAAGTTATTTAGATAATACATCAGTATTTATTTTATTTTTTTTTTTTTTACTTTCGCACTATACTATAATATAGAGAAAGTATAGTGATCCCAAAAAAATCGATGTTGAGATTTTTGTGGAAATATCCGTTTTGGGAACCCCTGAGTCCAAAAAAGTAGTTTTTACAAAATGTCTGTCTGTATGTATACAAAGCTAGAGCTAAAACTTTTCAATCGATTTCAAACAAATTTTCACCAGACATGTCAAGTAGGCCTGTATAGATGCACGAAAAACGGTTTTGAAAAATTTTGAAAAACAACCCCCTTTTTGGCAAAAAAAAACCCAAAAAATCAGTTATCATTTTTTTATAAAAAACGGCTTTAACGATTTTGATAAAATTTTGCTTATTTGTAGCTTATAATGTACCCTACTATATGCAAAAAACCGCATCTTTCTAAAAATTCTCGTTTAGCTAATAATAATAATAACTGATTTTTGTGGGTTTTTGGCCATAAAGGGGGTTGATTTCAAAATTTTTCAAAACCCTTTTTCGTGCATCTGTAAAGGCCTAATTGACATGTTTGGTGCAAATTTGTTCGAAATCGATGAAATAGTTTTCTTTCTAGATAATAATAATAATATTTATTAGTTAATCTCAAAAAATCACCTCTCCTACCCCACCCTACAAGTCACATTTAATCTGTTTAATAATTTAAACATGTCTGTGAGAAAGTATGTGCAAGTTCCTGGTACTGTTTATTAAAATTAAATAAGTGACCGGTAAATACGTCACCAGTGTATCAGCCATCATTGCCATTACCATCTCCGCAGACGAAAACTAATATTCTTTTAAATGTGTATATTTTATCACAAATAATCGGTTGTTTGGGACAAATTCATACATAAATTACTTTTATTTTTACAGAATTTTTACCAATAACTAATTCATTTATAATAGGTATAAAGCAATAAATATTTGAATCGTTATTACCTCGATGGCTTCTACTAAAGCAGTTAGACACTTTCTACTAGCGAAAATGGTATGCTTTATGACATTCCAAATAATTACATGTTTCTGAAATTTTTGATAGAGGAAGTTACATACAAAATTGAAAATTGCATCAAATTTCAAGTTTTTGTTATATACACTGGCCGTTCATTGTTTTATAAACAGTTGAACTTTAATACAGAGTATTTAAAAAGTGACAGGATATTTTATTTAATTATTTGGTTTTTAAAAGGCAGAACGGAATTAGTAAATTTCAATAAATATTCCTATTCAGTTACTTCCAAACTGTGTTTCTTGTGCAATATCAATGAAGAAGAAGACATCCGTCATTTCCTTGCTGAGTGTCCCTACTCAAGGAGTTTACACGCCAAATTTTCGGTAAGGATGTATTGTCTGTTAAAGAACTACTAAATCACCTACATGGCAGATACTGGACTGAAATAAGTAAATTTCGCAGCAAAGCCTGGGCATGTAGGTTTAGTTTAGCTAAAGAGTTTAATTTTTAAGTAATTTGTTTTTAGTACTATTATTTGTTTTTTCTTCCTTCGGAAATTAGTGGTTTTCTTTAACTACTGCTCATAATGAGCAATTATTAGTTGATTTTGTAATCGATTGAAATGTTTTCTTTGTTCTCTTTTCTTTTTCCATGGGTAAAGTGATAGCTCATGTATTGGCAACCCTCTGACGGTCTTTGGACCAAGAGTATTGTCAGGAGCTATATATATAAGCGAAATACCACTCACTCACTCACTCACTGACCCACTCATCACGATTTCTCAAAACCTACCGAACGGATTGAAATGAAATTTAGTATGTAGCTTCCTCTAGGGAAATAGGTGCTCACTAAGAAAGGGTGTGAAAAAAACGGAAACTTTAGGGGGGGGGGGAATCAAAGTTATTAAAAAACGATTTCTTCAAAACTACCGAACGGATTGGAATGAAATTTGGTATGTAGCTTCCTCTAGGGCTATAAGTGTTCACTAAAACAGGGTTTTAAAAATTGGAAATTTTGGGGTTTTGAGGGGTAAAAATTACTAAATCATGATTTCTCCAAAATTAACGAACAGATTGGTATGATATTTGGTATGTAGCTTCCTCTAGGGCCATAGGCACTCGCTGAGAAAGGGTTTAAAAAATTCGAAATTTTAGGGAGGTTTGGGGGGATCAAAGTTACTAAATTATAATTTTAGATCTTTTATTATTATGACAACAGTGCTTTTATTATTTAAGATGTATATATATAAAAGCCAAATACCACTCAATGACTGAACACTTAAAAATAATACAATTACGTTAAAAAGACTGAAAATACCAACCACCACGGGTCAGATAGTAGCCTATAGGCTATTACAAATCACTTTGTAGATTATATTTAATAAAGACATAATATTATTAATATATTATTATAAATCAGTATATAAGTACATATGAAACTGCATATTATACAATGAAATTAAATTGTATTCAATAAATTCTATAAAAATTTTTATTTTTCATTAAATGAACTACTAATGACAAAAACCAAAAGGTACACAATATGTACCACGCTTTCATATATACCCCTTATAAAGATTCTGACTTTTAACATTCACCAGAAGTATATTTAAATAGAATACACTGAGAACAGCAGCACAAATATGTGCCGTGAGTATATTTTAATGACTCCAGACATATGTGCTGTCGATCTGTGAAGAAAATCAGTTGGTACAAATATATACCATTTTGGTTATTTCTAAGGAAAATATTTTCAGTGTGAGCGAATGTGTTAAACCACGCATACATTTTCACCTCGTTTGATTTGCTGACCCACTTTGCAAATTTCTATTCGTTGTGATTATTTCTTATTGTGTTTTATTCGGAAATAGTGAAATTATTGATAGAATTGAGTTCTACTTTCTAGTCGACAGTAATATTATATTATTTCACATCAATTGCTTTTAATCAAATTTTCAATACTTGAAATGCGTGAATAGAATTCCTGTGTGCCTCCTCTATTTGTCAAATGAAAGAGAACCTTATCGAAAGCAAACTAATTTACATTTTATAAAATAGCAAAACATCGTCAAACAATAATGATCTTAAAATTCAGTTTTTATGAAAACTAAATAATACATTTCATTTTTCTAATTCTAGCCACCGGAACTGAATTTTTAACAATAATTTAGGTTAGGTATTTTACAGTCTTTTGTCAGTTCCTTTTATTTTTGTAGATGAATATACAACATATACAAGGGATATGTTACCGGACGCGTCGGCCAAAGTTTTTAACTGTTTTAAATATTAATTAATTGTTGTGTCATGTGTGCGTGTATATGTGTTGTTACAACGAAGTTCTAGTGAACGGATTTACCTTTATGAATCTGAAGATGACATGGATGCAAGGTTGAAACTAGTAATCCATCATCAAAAATAAAAGGAATTGACAAAGCGAAGGTACGTAACCTAAATTTTTGTTAAATAATACAAACTAAATTCAATGGTTTTTGAGTTCCAAATCATTAGAACTGGTTAAAATTAGAAAACGTAAGTTATAAATGCAATTATTAATCATAATTATTTAAATAAAACTAAGTGTTTACGAATTACCATTTAAAGGCTTAAAGTTAATATAGTAACATCTCCAAGTATTTATATACATTTCTGTCTGTAATAGAAAACTGTTAAACGTTTGCGAATAACATTTCATAGTGGATTTGTTCTTCTTATTTTCTTTTCATTGATATTTCGATGTAACTTAATATCTGAAATTGTTTCATCGACTCTGAAACTTATAAATAACTGATTCCGTGTCTTTAGAACTTAGAGCATATATGTTTAATTAAATGGAAAATATTATAATAACTGTCAATTAGATAAAAAGAAATAAATATCATCAATTATTGTATAGTACACTTGCATTGGGATCTTTTCAGTTAATTTAGTTAATATAATTTTTGTAGTTAACGTATATCATTTATTTTAGCAATGTTATATACATTTAAATGTTATAAATACTTCCGTAATGTTTTAGATATCAAAATATATATACAAAGTGTTCATAAAGTCCCTTTAACCCCCTTATTATTTTTGTTACAAAACTTGTATGATTTCGGGGGGACGTAGGAGAGTAAGGGGCTTAGGGGAGTAATACATTTCAAATATAAAGGTAGGCCATGTAATACCTTATTAAAAGAAAAACAGAACGGCGCAAACTAGAGCTTAGTATCTTGCTTCGTTTCAAAGTAATGGGCCATCAAAGTTCTGGAAAAGATATTTTTATTACAACATCAAAGCTGGTTATTAATTTTTTAATATTAGGAATAAGTAAGTTTTAGGTTGTGGTTAAATGTAACATAATTATTTCAATAACATAATTGTGTTCAAATTAGATTTTACTGGGGTGGATTCCTCCTTGGAGAATTCCTTACACGTCAACTTTTGGTTTATTGTGCCCTTGTGTTAAAATATTTTACTTGGTAATACCTCTGAAATGGACATTGTGCTTTCTCATTTCGTAAGTCTTGTTAAAACAGTTTACTTGCTAATACCTCTGAAATGGACATTGTGCTTTCTCATTTCGTATGTTGCGTTAAAACAGTTTACTTGGTAAAACCTGTGAAATGGACATTGAGCTTCGTCATTTTGTTAAGTTGTGTTAAGATAGTTTACTTGGTAGTGTTAAAATAATCAAATTTCAGACTAAACCAATATGACCAACGACTTATATTCATTACAGTTTTCACTTCTGTCGGCAGTCCCGCGACTGTTTTCTTTAATTTTTCAGAAAACTTTCTTTCATCTAGAAAAACATTTATATACTTAATATTTCAGGTGTCATACAATAACGTATAAATATACTTGCAACTTTATTAGCGAATTTCCATAGGAAAAATGAGCTATTGCAGTGACCCTTATGGCAAGACCCAAGGTCGGGAGTAACAAATGAGTACCGATCATGGTCCCCAGAACACGTTTTGGGGTGTCCTTAAATATCATATATATGTATACATTTATTTGTTCGCACTCTAGCAACCGACTTTTAAGTTCGATTTGGTTCAAATTTGGTGCACACGTTGGTTGTCTACGTCGCTCGGGCGTGTTCGTTAGCCAGCCAAAAAAATCCAACAATCGGAAACACGTTTTTTGACCGAAAATTAAAGTTTTTCAAGATTTTTCCTACGAGAATGAATTTGTTACACATATAAATGAAGGTTGTTATTCTGCACATTTTGTTTTTTTACGCGACCTTATAGCTCGCTTGGTTCCCCCAAAATAGATCAAAACGTAAAATACCGTAGAAGTACCCGGTTCAAAGCTGCCCGGTGGATTCTAACGCGGGGTGGCGTGCGAAGCACGCAATGCATTGTCTATTGAAGATACTCCCAATACGAAGGTTGGCGTGCAAAGCACGCAATGCTTTGTGTGTTGAAGATACTCCCAATAAGGGGTTTGGCGTGCCAAACACGCAATGCATTGAATATACTCCCAATAGGGGGTTGGCGTGCGAAGCAGGCAATGTTTTGTGTGTTAAAGATACAAAATGCGGAATGGAGTGCGAACCATTTTTCAGCTATTCAGCACCGTCGTGAATGGACCTATTTCCCAAATTTTTGGTTGAAACCCTAAAAGGTAGGCCTATAAACTTAATTTTGGAAATTTGCTCAACTCACGTCAGCGGTTCAGCTGCTTGGTCAAATTATTTTTTGTTATTATTTTAACAGTTTCCAATCAAAGTAATGAGTACTTCTAATAGATTAGTACTTCTGCTTCTAATTAGTTTACCTAAACAACAAATAATCAACTATTTCCTGCAGTTATTCCGTTAATAAAACACAGATCCGCTGACGCTATCAAATTACTAACTCAGTTTTGACTGTAACCGTTACGCGGTGTGTTGGTGTTATACTGTTTTAGCCTGCTTTGTTTACCGTAACGAACCACGATTCAAGTGCATTCCGAAACCGTTCAGCGATTATCAATGCTTTCACAGCGTGTGTTTTGTATTTTCGTGAAACATGGTCCACATGTATTCCGACCTGCCATTCGACGGGACTGCAGAGAAAACGAAAGCCGTACTGGATTCAGTACAATTAGCGTATAGCCTTCAGATCCCATAGTACGCTTGGATGACGATTAATGTGTGTTCATGAAAGTGTGCATACGTTTATTGTCGATATTGATTGATTGGAGAAAGCAAACGAGACTGTTGATGAAAGAAATATATTGTTACGAGTCTGTTCTTTACAAGACAAAAATTTCGTTCAGAGGTGCAATATGCTACTCCAACCGTGCAGAGCGTATAAACAAATAATTCGACCACGCAGCTGAACCGCTGACGTGAGTTAGCAAATTTCCAAAATTAAGTTTATAGGCCTATGTTTTAGGGTTTCAACCAACAATTTGGGAAATAGGTCTATTTACGACGGTGCTGAATAGCTGCAAAATGGTTCGCACGCCATTCCGCATATTGGGAGTATCTTCAACACACAAAGCATTGCGTGCTTTGCACGCCAACCCCACGGTAGAATCCCCCACATGTCTTTGAACTTCTATGGTATTTTACGTTGTGATCGATTTTGAGGGAACCAAGCGAGCTATAAGGTCGAGTAAAAAAACGTGCAGAATAACATCATACATTTATATTTGTAGAAAAACTCAAAAACAAATTCATTCTCGTAGGAAAAATCAAAAAAAAAATAGTTACTTCCGTTCAAAAAACTTCCTTCCGATTGTTGGATTTTTTTGGCTAACGAACTCGTCCGAGCGACGTAGACAACCAACATGTGTACCGAATTAGAACTTAATCGGACTTAAAATGCGGCCGCTAGAGTGCGAACACATATCTATACATATTATAGGCCTATATATAATGAGTTCGCGTTCGAGACGACCCACAAGTACTTGTGTGGAAAGCTATGTTCCATTTTAATCATTTAACGACCCTTTAATGGTGAATATTATATACTTTATGTGTTGTGTATTGTTTTGTGTCATGTATCCATCGTTTTAAATGTTTGTCTTCGACAATGACAGAGGTATGTGTCGAAACTAGTAAGACCAGCAGCAGTAGAGGGGAAATTAACAGGACCATTTGAAGGTTGGTAAATTAATTTAAAACAATTTACAATAATGGTCCAGGAAGTAGGAATCACAATAATGAATAATATATATATATATATTAAATTTGATTTTTAACGACACCACAAAACGTGTTCTGGGGACCATGATCGGTACTCATTTGTTACTCCCGACCTTGGGTCTTACCATAAGTGCCACTGCAATAGCTCATTTTTCCTCATTATTCGCTAATAAACAACATTATGACTTCAAATTTATAATTTATTTGTGTAAAAGCCTTGAAACGAAAACTAGGTCGACATTTTTCGAAAGTCTTTTTACGAAATCCACATAAAATAATTGGTACCAGAAACTGGCACATACTTTCTCACAAACATACTTAAATTATTAAACAGATTCAATGTGACTTGTAGGGTGGGGTAGGAGAGGTGATTTTGTATTAAAGGAAGAGATTAAATAATAAATATTATTATTATCTAGAGAGAAAACTACTCGATCGATTTCGAACAAATTTGCACCAAACACGTCAATTAGGCAAGTATAGATGCACGAAAAAAGGTTTTGAAACATTTTGAAAAACAACCCTCTTTATGGCCAAAAAAACCCCCAAATATCAGTTATTATTATTATTATTAGCTAAACGAGAATTTTTAGAAAGATAGGGTTTTTGCATATGGAAGGATATATTAAAGGCTACAAATAAGCCAAATTTTATCGAAATCGTTAAAAAAATAATAACTGATTTTTTGGGGTTTTCTTGCCAAAAAGGGAATTTTTCAAAATTTTTCAAAATGTTTTTCGTGCATCTATACAGGCCTACTTGACATGTTTGGTGCAAATTTGTTTGACATCGATCGAATAGTTTTCGCTCTAGCTTTGTATACATACAGACATACATACAAACATACATACAGACAGACATTTTGTAAAAAACACTTCTTTGGACTCAAGGGGTCCCAAAACGGATATTTCTTTAAAAATCTCAACATCGATTTTTTTGCGATCACTATACTTTCTCTATACTATTATAGTATTATAGTGAGAAAGTAATAAGGGAGATTTAAGATGCGACTTATATAGTTTGAACATTTATGAAAGACTTCTTGCTTAAGAAGATATGTTCTTATTTTAAAAGCCTTCCAAAGAACAATAAATTACAGAAAAAAAATAAAAAATCAAATTGTGGATGACATCTGTTATTAGGTGCTGTTATTAGATTTTTCAGTTTTCAGTCAGTTACTTAAATGTAAATCTTAAGATTGTATAATACATTATGAATAAACGTTTGTAATATTTTGATGTTCCATTGTATTTTAGTTCCATTTTTAAATGTACCCAAAAGCGTTAAACAATAGACAGAATTTTTATCCATTCAATGTATTTTAATTAATGATCATGTTGAGTTTTCTCAGTGTTTTCTTCTGTTCTAAGTAAAAATCTTTTTAAAATAAGCCAAAACAAACACAATTACAACATATCCGTTTACATAATGCCACTGTTTAAATTGACATCACCGGCAACAATTTCAGTCGAGGCTAATTTAAATTTCAAGTAACTCGACGACGGGCCTCTACAATTAGACCCTTCAATACTCACGAATTAGCAAGACTAAGGGCAAGTTTGGACGTGTACTTTCTGAAGTAACAACTGTTTCCTGTCAGTAGAAACTTTATCTGCCGACAAGGCACCGGAATTGCTTAGCCGCTGTGAACTGTACGAGCGAGACTTTGGGACAAATTGAAATTTACAGTTCGACAAATTGGTTTTGTTTAAAGTTGCAAAAGGACAAGTGGCGTGTTACAGCTGGGTGATTAATTTGGCATCTGTTTATTTTCAAATCCGTCGGCTGTTTTAGGTGGCTAGTATTTTATCTCACCAATTTTTAATTTTTACGGTCTAAGATTAAAGTGATGGATATTTTCAGGGCACATTTTAGATAAAAGTAGATCTCGTCTTGTTTGGCACACCAACACCCTCCATCCTCCTCACATACTAATGCTAGCTTTTCTGTATAGTAAAAGTCTTGAATCAATCATATCCTTTAAGCTAAAATGACAAATACTATTAAATGACTAAAAAACTATAGTATAATATTAAAAGAATTTATGAAAACTTGTGGCAGTCAGTACGGCCATTCTATCCGGCCGATTTCCTTATTTTTTTTTTTTTTTTTAAATTGCAGGTAATCATTTACAGATATGTTATCAAGCATTAAAAATCATGTTTCTTTCACCTTACAAACGTTATAATCAAATGCAAATTTCTGCTGTGTATTCCTTATGGGGTTTTTTTTGTTCTTTGTCCACTTTGCGTTCGTATACCGTCCATCCGATTGCTTTGAAATTTTGCAGGTTAACCCTGGGAAGGTTTTAGGCCATTTACCGAAGTCCTAGGACATTAGGGCTACGCCCCAGTGGCCCTCAAAGTTGCAATGTTAATCTTATTTAAGAAAGATTTCTATTGATTTTATCAGGGGCACAAAAACAGCTGTTCGTATAAAAAACTTAGCAACACATCATGTTTGTTTACTTTCATTACCATAGCAACATTACTTAGAAAATTTGAAGAGTATTACCTTTTTGAGGTTACATTGACAAACTAAAAACAAACACAAACAAAAATCAACGAAAAATGCTAACTATATTTTAATTCAATTCAAACATTGGTTGTTACAAACCTATTATATATAAAACAGCTAATTTGGATAAAAAACTGAACTCACAGACGGCTGATTTATGCTCGGTCACCTATGTACAAACGAGCCAAAGATTAACGAGATTCTTTATCGAATTTTCCACCTGCGAGCGAAGCGAATCAGCCATCTGAGGCCGAAGGCCGAGCCGGGGTTGGGACGCGGAGCGTCCAGGGGCAGAGCCCCTAGTAGTATAATATAAAAGAAATCACTATATTAAAATTTTCAAAGGAACCAGTATTACTTAGGCCCTTTTATTAAACAAACATATGTGCTAAGAAATAAAAATGTAACTGATTCCAAAGTACGGAATCTGTTGGAGTATACTGTTATTTATTGGAACAAAATCACTTAACGCGGTTTGATGTAGGAGTTATGTAATGCGTAACAAGAAAAAGTGTTATTAATTTGTTGATATGGCAATGACAAAATAAAATACGGGTAACGAAAAATCGTTATCAAATTGGTTGCTATGGCAATGAATGTAAATACGTTTAAGAAACGTGTGTTTTGGTCCATCAATTTAAATTAACCCTTAGTTAGACGCACCCCTAGGACTAGACGCATGGTTCGTTTTTCCTAAGGAAATTTTATGATAAAAAGTACACAATTAAAAAGCTAATGAATGTTATAGGTCTAGCTACGTAGAGAATGTACGTACCATTTGGAAAATAAAAAATCGCAGCTGAACAATGTTGGCAACACAGAGCAAAGTTGTGTTAAGTCGTACTAACCTAAACAATAACAAGAAATTACGAAAAACTTACATTTAATTTTGGGTCGCTAGTGGGGAAACCCTCAAAGTTCATACAGCACAAAAGCGCGCTAGCGGCATGAGACCCGCACTGATGGCACCGTTCACTTCCGCAGCTTATCACAGACTGATAATTAGTTAAAATTAAGCAAGGGTGGCACATACCTGCTCGAAAAAGGTCAGAAGAAAGATACCTGGAATATTGTTTGTCAACATTGAACAGTTACTGCTTTATTTCAGTTTTTCTGAGAATGCGGGTAAATCCCCGCCTAGCGACTAACTAAGGATTAAGAGACGATTGCTTCGCACGCCATTCCACATATTGGGAGTATCTTCAATACACAATGCATTGCCTGCTTCGCACGCCAACCCCCGTATTGGGAGTACTGTATCTTCAATACGCAATGCATTGCGTGCTTCGCACTCCAACCCCGCAGTGGAATCCACCACAAGGCTTTGAACCGGGTACTTTTAAGGTATTTTACGTTTTGATCGATTTTGGGGGAACCAAGCGAGCTATAAGGACGCGTAAAACAAAAAAATGTGCAGAACAACTGCCTACATGTATATTTGTAGAAAAAACTCTAAAAATCATTCATTCTCGTAGGAAAAATCTAAAAAAATAGTTACTTCTGGTCGTAAACGTGCTTCCGATTGTTGGATTTTTGGCTAACGAACTCGTCCGAAGAAGTGGGGGCGTAAAATTAACAGTTGAAAATGTATAAGAAGTTAACTTTATTCTAGTTTTAAATTGTGTACCAGTTACAGGTTGTAATTTGTTAAATATCTGTTATATAAAAACTCACGTTTGCAATTAAAAACCGGTAGTTAAATCTTGGTACAAGAAGTTTGTAAAATAACTGTTATTTTCACCAATCGTACAAAGTAATAACGTGCACTTCCGTAAAGCTATTACTGCAGTCACCAAATATACAGGGTGGTCAGTACCAAGTGCTACAAACTTCGGGAAGTGGTTCTGTGGGTCAAAATAAAGAGACAATCAAGAATAATAGTTTTTCGTTCTTCATTTTCCAAATATACGCCATTTTGATTCTTTTAATATATATCCCTACTTAATATCTAGAGAACTGTTAGACCGATTGAGTTCAAACTTGGCATGATGTTTAGCCTAACAATGAGAAATCTTAAAAAAAATAAACGATTATATCCAATCATGCGCTTGAAAATAGCGACTGTTTGAAAATTTCAAACCTAAATTACCCAAAAACCGTACATGTCAACAAAAAATGACAAGATACCATTTTTTTAGCCCTCTAGATTCCCTATCGGATGGTGTAACTTTGAAAACAATCGGATGAAGGGTTAACTTAAAGATAATAACAGCATATGTAGATCTACATACAGTATATTGCTTTGTTTACTGTGTTGGTATAGGATGCCAGGTTGAATAAACCAATTATTACACATAACTTTTCCACTTTGAGTGCGTTTTGTAAGAAAACGGTAAGAGATAGCAAAAATGTTAAACTCAAGATTTGCAGAAAAATTAATTTCAAACTAACGGTTTTCCATCAGATTTAAGATCCGATCATCCTTTTATCCGCTATTTATCCGAGAAGGGAGGTTCCGCCTAACGTCTTTCTACTTATATAAAGCTAGGAAGGTTCACTGATTCATCCACTGGCATAAACTATGAGGCACTTCCCGTAATCGTACCCCCTCGACCTCATACTTGAATTAAAGCTCTCGACGAGAAACCTTTAGAAAAATTTCTAGTTAACATTTTTTAGTTTTGGAGGCACTTTTCGGGCGGAAAAAGTAAAATTTTTAACATCATTCCACTTTGAGCGCGTTTTGTAAGAAAACGGTAAGAGATAGCAAAAAATGTTGAATAAAAAAGTTGTAGAAAATTAAATTTCAAAATAACGATTTTCCGTCAGATTTAAGATCCAATCATCCGTTTAGCTATTCACCCGAGAAGGAGCTCCGGCACACAATCCTTCAAATTTCCCATGTTAATCTTATGGAGATAATGTTTAATGAGTTTGAGTCAGCTGCCAAATAAAACAGCTGATTTATGCTCGGTCGCCTATGTACAAACGAGCTAAAGATCAGCGAGATTCATCAACGAATTTTCCAATTGCGAGCGAAGCGTTCACGGGCAGAGCCCCTAGTATTTTTATATAGATTCCAAATTTTAATGGTTTATCATTGTTTTAAATTGTTATGTGGAAGTTGCGCATTTCAGCAATTATTTGAATAATCATTATTATGGTGTATTTTAAACAAGCATTACTGAATTCTATTTCTGATTTAATTTTAATCCAATTTGTCGACCAATAAATGTATAATGGAGGTACTTTGCCGTCAGATAAAGTTTGGAATGTCAGAACGCTTTGACAATTAACTTGAATTCAGTTCTGCTTACTCGTGTGTATTGGGGGAACTTATCGCTGACACCGGGGGAAATGTCGTAACCCAAAATGGTTGTTTAAAACTGTCACTACCCGTAAATGACTTTAAGTCCATTATTAAATAAAACAGAGTGTAACTTATCATCCGTGGAGTACGTATAAAAGGCGGTGTCGTATGACCTAAAAAGCAAACAAAACAGCCGTCGGGGCATGTGTGAGACTTATATTGGAAAGAAAAACTCAAAAGTATAAATACAAAAAAAATAACAGGCAGTCGTGGGACCGCCGCTAAGTAAAAACTTTTTAGCTTCATATATTTAACTTTATTTTCGGATTATTAAGAACATTTTTTTTATGAATGCATTAATGTTGTAATGGAGCCTTAGATATTACGGAGATGCGACGGAGCCTTAAATATTTGTGGAAATAAGGAAGAACCTTAAATAATCGTGGAGATGCGGTGGAGCCATAAATAATTCGACCACGCAACCTGAACCGTTGACGTGATTTGAGCACATTTCTAAAATTAAGTTTATAGGCCTATGTTTTAGGGTTTCAACCAACAATTTGGGTAGTTAAGGTCTATTCACAGCGGTGCTGAATAGCTGCAAAATGGATCTCACGCGATTCCGCATATTGGGAGTATCTTCAATACACTAAACATTGCGCGCTTCGCACGCCATTCCGCATATTGGAAGTATCTTCAATAAGCAAAGGATTGCGTGCTTCGCACGCCAACCCCACGGTACAATCCACCACATGACTTTGAACCGGGTACTTCTATGGTATTTTACGTTTTGATGGATTTTGGGGAAACCAAGCGAGCTATAAGGTCGCGTAAAAAAAATGTGCAGAATAACATCATGCAGACCGGTAGGTCTGCGAAAAACCCCAAACCGAAAGACCAACGGCACTGCATATATTTCTCTGCACAACTTCCCTTTGATGTTGCGCATGCCGCCGATGCATTTTACACAGAAACTATAAGGATAATCAAAAAAGTACAAGAA
>JAGFPH010003557.1:9564-23542 GCA_018207615.1 Philaenus spumarius | reverse complement strand
GACCAACCAAACCCCCTATAATTTGGAGGTTTTTGAAATCCTTTCTTGGCTAGCACCTATGGCACTACAGGAAGCTACATACCAAATTTCGTCCCAATCCGTTCGGTAGTTTGGGAGAAATCGTGATTTAGTAAATTTGACAACCCCTCCCCTAAAAATTCGAATATTTGGAAAACTTTTCTTAGTGAGCACCTATGGTCCTAGAGGAAGCTATATAAAAAGTTTCGTTCCAATCCGTTCAGTAGTTTTTGAGAAATCGTGATCAGTGAGTCAGTGGATTTGGCAGTTATATATATAGATACGGGGTTGGCGTGCGAAGCACGCAATGCATTTTGTATTGAAAATTCTTCCAATACGGGGGTTGGCGTGCGAAGCACGCAATGCAATGTGTATTGCATATACTCTCAATATAGGGGTTGGCGTGCAATGCACTGTCCGTCGGCCGCTTCTCATAGTGTTTAGTGTCAACAGAAATAGGTGTTCATAGATAGTGTTTAGTGTCGAATGTAATAAGTGGAGTTTCGATCGTACATTTAAACTTAGATTGTAAATTTAAAATTCATGTGAAGGTCGATGATTCGAAATAATTTGATTTGAACATTTAACATTATTTATCATCTTAGCTTTGGGGTTATTATAAATCAAACACTTTTATTATAAAGAAACAATAATATGATTGTTTGTAGAGAGGGTTCCAATGGGGTTGGCGTGCGGAGTTTCTCCTAATTTATAATTAATCAATACGAAAAACAAATTCATTTTTGTATAAAACTAATATAATAAAAGATGTATTAGTAAACAATAATATTTGAAGACAAAAAAACTGCAAATAAAATCAAATTGAAACAACAAGAGACCTACCGCGCAGTCGCAGGACGTTGCGGACACCCTGTATAGCTCAGATTAATTCAGCACTTAAATAAAAGACCCATAAATACGACACCTATTCCTAAGTTAATTCAAAAGTTGTCTACCTAAAGTACAGAGTGTTCTAAAACTTAATTTTCTCGAGCGTTCGTAATGGAATGGTAATTTTATGTCTACTTGCTGCAGGAGTTCTAATGTAATTACATTAAAGTAATGTCTGCTTGCTCTTTTTGCGAGCTGGAATATCGTGTGTTTACCGTTCACTTATCCTATGTTTAATCCATTAGGGTGGGTGAATTATCGCAAATGAAATCTGAATGTGGTAAAACTTTAAATATCACGGAGAAGATGTTTGTTTATTTAGAAAAACGTGCGGATTGTTGTTGATATCGAAGTATTTTTGCTGATTAAGATTATTTTTATCAGTTTCTCATTAACAATACATATCTGAAAATGTTTAAATGTTTGAAAAATGTAATAATTACTTTTAATTCTTTGAAGTTAGGGCAAAAGGGCTTAGGTCAGAAATTGTTAACGATACAGGAGAAGCACTCAAAGTTTTGACAAAATCATGGCTTGCATTGCAGTATATATTATATTCGAGAAGAGAAGGGCAATACGGTGGCAAGTAACTCAAGTGCTGTTTTGTTCTCAGTTCTTATTGACAAGCCATAGCTGAGTGGATAGGTAAGAATCTTTCTGATCAGAAGATACTGGGTCCGAATCTCGGCTAGACCAGACTTTGCATATCTGTGGTTTTAGGGTAGGAGGGCGGCAGTAAAGCAAACGGTGGTTGGCAAGCTGACGGGATATGACTAGTTACCTGGTCTCCGGCTTGGGATGTTTTGCATAATTTTTATAAGATATTTATGTATATTTATTAAAAAAAAACATGAAAATTTGTTTTTTATATAACTTCGACTTGTTTACCATTAAAGTTTGACCGCGTAACCATTGAAATCACAAACAATATATATTTTATTCGTACTATAACAATTCGTTAACAATTTATGACTTAAGCCCTTTTGCCCTAACATCAAAGAATTGTAATTAATTGATTTTGAAGAATCTTAAAATGCTTATTAGTCCAAGGACATGGTGTAACGAAAATTAAATACGCTCTATGATTGATAGAATAAAGTTTGAACACAAAATGTCACACTAATACGTTTACTAACTCAAACATGTTTCAACCACAAAGTCGCCATCTTCAGTGATGGGCGAGCTACAATAGACAAACCATAACTAACCTAACAGTGATTCATGTCCCGTATTTATACATAACTCAAAGGGGCGTGGCTTAAGACTGCGTTACAATGGTCAGGTGTTAACAGTTGCCTCGCGTTATTACATCTATCCTAACATTAACCATATAACTAAAGTTATATAGTTCTGTTAGTTTAGTTATAGTTTGACTATTGTAGCTAGTGCATCGCTGAAGATGGCGAATTTGCGGTTGAAACGCGTTTGAGTTAATAAACGTATTAGTTGTGAGATTTTGTGTTCAAGGTTATCAAGTATATCTTCTCATGATGTTAATGTAAATATGTATATATAGTTTATCATACTACCCCCCTCCCCCAACGGCACTACTTTAAAGTTAGTTGGTTAATTATAGCTGGTTAAATTAATTTTTTCGCTTTCACAAAAATCAGTAAATGCAAGCTAGCTTAAAGTTATGATTTTCGTTAAAGTTATGAATTCGTTTATCTAGAGTTCTGTTGTTCTATTTTAATAATATTTGTGCCGTTAGAATATAAGTAGAAAGAGCTTCTTGGATAATGATGAAGAATATTAAAAAACGACTTCCAGTGATCCAATTTTCTCGAATAATTCTTTGTGGAAATTTAAAAAAAATCCCTTAACTATTAGACTAGCTATGCGGTTTTCTAGTGTGAATTTTCCAAATTCAGTTCTTCGACAAATGTTTTGTATTACATATAAACGCATTTCACGACAGTAAATTTATTAAAACTATTTGTAGTAGAAATAAACTACAAAAAAATATTAATTTTTTGTTTAGTAAAAAAAACATGAAGGTCTGTAATGCAATAAAACTGCAAATACATTATTAACTTATTGCAGCTGATTTCTAACAACAACTGAAATATTTCATTCTAATTTCTTTTGAGTTAGCTAAAAGTTTAAAAATATATTTTTAGTTAATGCTTGAAAACCAGTCAAACAAGAAATGTTTGATTGATGAAATATTTATACTTATCAGCACTTAAATTATATATCCTACATGTTCACGTATGCAATTTATGAGTGTATCTGTATTATGTATGATTCTAACTTATGTATATGTTATTTTGTTATATCTTTATATATATATTCATGTCATTTTTCCCCTTTAGTCACTATCCCCATTAAAATCATTAAGTTGCTGTTCTCCCATTGGTCATTACATGTTTAGACGACCCCCCCCCCCTCCTACGAAGATTCTGCCTATATAATTAAGAACCAATCGTGTATTCGATTCAAGCACGCAGTGGTCGGTCTTCTTTAGTCACTAATACAAGAATAGGTCGAAAATTTATTTCATAAACAATTATTTATATTGGAAACGCATTTTAATTAATCCATTACGAGTGTACTTTAGATTATATTCTTGGTTTAATATTGCTTATGTACACTTTAATATTAGAAAGATGTAAAATTTGTTTGTTTGTTTGTATGTAGAAGATAATCTCTCGAACTACTGAACCGATTGAAAAAAACTTGTTTAATAATACAAATATACACTATCCCTGAGTAACATACGATAGACTTCATTTTGGTTTAATGGTTGAAACAACCCCTAAAACAATAAATATTAATTGTTATACTTTCCTTAAAGCTAGAGAGTTGAAGTTTTGCACAATTATTTCTTACAGGATGCATAGAAAAAGTATCTTAGATTTGCATTTTGTCGCGTGCTGCTAAGGGGTGAAAATTTGATAACAAACCCTAAAACAATAAAAATAAATTGTTATATTTTCCATAAAGTTGGTGAGCTAAAGATTTGTACATTTATTTCTTACAAGATGCATAGAAAAAGTATCATAGATTTACATTTGTCGCGTACTGATAAGGGGTGAAAATGTAGTATCAAACAATATAAAAAGCTAGAGAATAAACCCTTAATAAATTAAGGAATATAAAAATAAAAACCACTATGTTCCATCCTAATTAAAAAACTGTACCAGAAACTGGAACATACTTTCTCACAAACGAATTTAAATTATCAAACAGATTCACTGTGACTTCGTAATAATTGTATTAATGTAGGAGAGTAAGTAATAAATATTATTATTATTAGCTAGAGCCAAAACTATTGGATCGACTTCGAACAAATTTGCACCAAACATGTCAATTAAGCATATATAGATGCAAGAAAAAAAGGTTTTAACAAATTTTGAAAAACAACCCCCTTTTTGCCCAAAAACCCATAAAATAGGTTATTATAATTATTAGCTAAAGGAGAATTTTCAGAAAGATACGGTTTTTTGCATATGGTTGGGTACATTAAGGGCTACAAATAAGCCAAATTTTATAAAAATCGTTAAAGCCATATTTTATAAAAAAATAATAACTGGTTTTTTGGGGTTTCTTTGGCCAAAGAGGGGGTTGTTTTTTACATTTTTTTCAAAACCTTTTTTCGTGCCCAATTGACAAGTTTGGTACAAATTTAATAGTAGGCATATTTATATAAAATAATTTGTCTGCACTTGTTTCGGAGTGAGTCTCCGCGGGGGTTAGCAAGCGAAGCGAGCTCTCTAGCTCGTTTATAAAGGTGTTTTAATATTGTGATCCGCATAGAACGACGGGCATTCCACTGGTAACTAATAAAGAAAGGACATAAAACGCCGCCACTCCAGTCAATGGAAAGTAAAAAAATGTGTATTTAAGTCAAAAGCTAATTAACTTTCAAACACTCTAGATAACTGGTCTGTACTTTATGACATCGACCCACTTCTACAGAACTTGACCTCAAGTATTGTTGCTTGCAAGTAATGGCTGTATCGTAACATATGGCGATCGCTGCAGTCTGTTATTTAGGCATATAAAACACTATCTCCAACACGCGTCGTAAAGCAGAATATTGTAATAAACCTTCGTATTTACTGTTTTCGTCAAAATTATGCTCATAGGAATAAAATCGTTGATTTACATTCTCACTTAAAACAACACAAAAACTATTATTGGATTATAGTCGTTACTTCTTTCTTTCTTCGCTTTGTTCGTTCATACTGTTTGAGACCGAAGTCGTGAACATTATTGTTGTAAACTTCTATAATAGTTACACTGGGTACAACAAATTTCTACACATGTGTAATACAGCAAAGTATACATTTAACATGTTGCTGGCGGTGAATCATTTTTACCGTCACGCGTTTCACCATTCATTTTCTGAAACGCTCTATTGTGAAACGCTCTACTATATAAAGTTCACATGTGTATCCGTCTGTTTTAAAAACGTTTTGGTTTTGCCGAGATTCGAACCAGCAGATCCCATCACCATAGACTAGCGCCTTAACTGGTTAGGCCACGAACGCATTGCCAGCTGACCGAGCGAAGCGAGGTCTCCGTTTTAGCTCGACCGTTCGGCATTTCGTCTGTGTGTCTGTCTGTCTGTCTCACGATTACGGCCAAACGCCTTGACCGATTGTCATGATTTCTTGCATGAATGTTCCTTATTCCTAGGTCGAGCTCTGTATATATACGGTTTTTTCCATTTTTCGTTTTAACCCCTTAAATAAAATAAAAATGGCGGCCGCACCGTTTCTCTGTGTAAGCTTTTTTCCAAAGCCAGTTTGTGGCTTAACCGTA
Source organism: Philaenus spumarius (assembly GCA_018207615.1). NCBI lineage: Eukaryota > Metazoa > Arthropoda > Insecta > Hemiptera > Aphrophoridae > Philaenus > Philaenus spumarius. The sequence continues at coordinate 17,863 of JAGFPH010003557.1, read as the reverse complement.
AGTCGAATTGAAAAACCAATAACATTTTGCGAGTAGAAAATTTAATGTTCTACAAAATTGGTTTCTTGATTTTTTCCATATCTCTAACGGTAAGCTCACAAAATGGCAGCAAACTTCAAATTTGTTATAAATCCTACATGTTTTTTTGTATTTTAACCATGTTTGTATACGTTTGTTCTTTAGATATCTTCATAAAACCTTATAATTTTATTGAGAGGGAGAGAGAGAGAGCGCGCTACCTGTTGTCTTGCTCTTTCCTGCGCTACGTCAGTGTGGCCGCTGTGACTGTGAGCGAGTTGTGGAGGGGGAGCCGAGATAAGAAGCCCGATAGGCGTTGCGTCGCATTTACTGAGTTGTAGTCCTTTTAAAACCACGTCTGTTATTTCAACGAGCGAGGTCTGTTGTTCACAGAACTACTAGTTTAGTATATTTGAGTCGGGTATATAGGTGTAACAGATTGTCCTACGTCATAGTTTAATTGGTAATACCTCTGAAATGGACATTGTGCTTCCTCATTTCGTAAGTTGTGTTAAAAGTTTACAATTCTCCAGTGTGGTCTAAAGCACACAATTTAAGTTTTTTTAAATTTTTTCGCACTTTAGGGGTGAAAATACGATAGCAAAATATTTATTTATCTTGAATAATATATTTGAGTCTGACAATGGTTTTAGAGACGGCATTTACAAGGCAGTATAGCACAGAAAGAAAATATAGGAAACAAATAAATATATACATTTTATTACAGAGAAAAGTGTATGCCATAATATGTATATAAATATGTATCTTTTATTTACTTTCCTTAATCCATGTCAATCTGCCTTGCAAATGTTGTTACTTGTGAAGACTCAAATAAATAAATTGTATACTTTACAAATTATTGTGTGTGGGGCTTTTTCCTTAAAACGGAATTCTACCAATTACTTTCAGTCAATAGTATCAACCGTACATGACAACTTCAATACAATATCAATTGTCTTACAGTCTTACAATTCATATAACACTAGACAGCTGACATTTTCAGATTTTTTCACACTTTAGCATCACAAAATGAAGCTATCGCATTTTGATTATTAAGGAATAAAAACATTAAAAAAACATTAATTGTTAAAAATTCCTTTAAGCTAGAGAGATTATATTTTATTTTGAATAAGAACAACAAAAAACAGAAAAATAATTTGGGACAGTATGCGTTGTAAAATGAGATGTGCACACTAAAAACGCACATCTATATATATAAAAGCCAAATCCACTGACTCACTGTCACGATTTCTCAAAAACTATTGAATAGATAGGCACGAAATGTAGTATGTGGCTTCCTCTAGGGCCATAGGTGCTCAGTAAGAAAGGTTTTCAAAAAATTCGAAATTTTAGGGAGGTTTGGGGGGGGGGGTCAAAGTTACTAAATCACGATTTTTCTAAAACCACCAAACCGATTGGAACGAAATTTGATATGTAGCTTCCTCTAGGGCCATAAGTGCTCTTTAAGAAAGATTTTTAAAAAATCGAAATTTTAGAGGGGTTTGGGGGGGGGTCGAAGTTACTAAATCACGATTTCTCCAAAACCACCAAACGGATTGGAATGAAATTTGGCGTGTAGCTTCCTCTAGGGCCATAGGTGTTTGCTAAGAAAGAATTTCAAAAAATTCAAAATTGTTGAGGTTTGGGGGTCAAAGTTACTAAAAATCCCCATAAGAAATACATAGTGTAATTTATGTTTATTGATATAATATATTTTTGTTAATTACATTTTACTTTGATTTGTATATCCGTGCAAAGCCGGATCGGGCCAGCTAGTCCTTATATATTATTTCTCAAATGTCGCCAAGCGATATCTCCCTTAATACTTCATCCAAATTAATTACTCAAGCATCATGTTAAAGCTTATGTTCCCCACCAACAAAAAATAGACAAACAGTTTAAAATTCATGTTTTCCTTACAAAAACGTATTACAAAACTTTTATATTTTACTTCTTATTGTTCCTAACAGAAGGCTTTATCTATTAAGAATCTGCTTAACCAACAAGACAGCTGTTAGTTAGATTGTTTATATTCTATTTGAAAGTGTAATCTATCACGCAAGTTAATCAAACTAAATGAACCTTAAGCAATATCCATTTTTATAAACGGTTTTTTTACCAACATAAATAAATAAACATAATTAACAGAATTAAATCAACGTATTAATTTAGGTCAGTTTAGGCCTACACATAACTTGCGAAATCTTGGCACAGGTCAGATAATATTCTCTAAAATCTAAAAAGTTAAAATTTGGCAACTAATCTAAGATTTTATATAGAAATGAAAAAGGCTTATACCTAGACACATATTATTATACAATTTTAAATTATAAAAAAGTAAACCCAGATAGTATTTCGATTGGTAGGTAAAATGCTAAATATCTTCATACGCACCAAATACTTAGGATAAAATGTACAAAGAAATTCAAAATGTTTAACATTGCATCTCAAAACCTGATTTTTAAATTGTTACGTTCTTTCGCAAGTTGTGATAAATTGGTGAAAACCCCCGACTTACTGACGCTGGCTGATAATGTAGGCATAAACTGGAAAATATTGACAGATAATGATTAATTTCACTATGGGATGTTTTTAAGGCAAGGGAACTAGGAACTCATGCCATTTTTCGAATTACAGGTAGGTAAGTTTAATATATTGACTGATATTCCTAATTCTTAAGCTTTGCTATCCCTGATTAACATAATTCATTTTGATAAAATAATTTTTTATGTCAAGTTTTGTAGGCTAAATTTAGTCGAAAGAAAGTCTTAGTTAAGGCGTAGGCTGATGCACCAACACATATTTCTTGAATGTATTTATATTCATTGCCATAGCAACCAAATAAAATAACAGATAAAACTTTGAAGAAATTATTTGTATTTCTAACTTTTAAGTGGGTTTTTTTTTTAAAGTGTAGACCTGAGCCTTGCTGGTCCTTTTAACCTTTATTATAACTGATGTTATAAAATATACGTAATAGTTTAATTAGGACATTTAACATTATTTACCATCTTAGCTTTGGAGTTATTAAGCCTACACCTTTATTATAAAGAAAACATAACATGATTATGTGTATAGAAGGTTCCAACGGGGTTGGGGTGCGGTGCAAGCAGGGGTTTCCCCTAGTACTAAATATATTGAACTATCTAAAACAATCGTTGCATTTATGCATTATTAATGGGGGGGGGGGCGCTTCCAAAGGCTTCCAAATACAATGTTACCACAAACAGCACAAAAAAACATTTGTTCAACCCTTTTTTACACAAGTGTGTACTCTTTTCGTTTTCCTGTGACTTAGATTAGGATCCCTAACATCGCTCCCAATAACGTTTTCAGGAAATCCTTGAAAAATAAATATTACAAAATTATGTTTTTAAATTTAATTGGATAGGTGGTCAACGTAAAGAAGAATTTATATGGGCCCAATTACGTTATCTAACCTTAAGAATACTGGAAGAACCATGTTATTCATAAGACATAAGATGTTAGTCAGACACTCTAAGCTAACATTATACAATTTTCACTGATCTAATCTATCCAAACTCGTTCTAAATACAGTAATCAGTTATTCTATACATCCTTAACTTGCCAAAATGTACCTAACCTAATCTAGCAAATTCTAAGCTATTCCACCCTAACCTTATTAAACGTAACCTAGCCTATCTACCATAACCCAACCTAGTCTATCCTATCCTAATCTAATATAGCCTAATTAAGCCTATCCAAACTTAGCCTAACGTAACATTTCCTAGCGTAAGCTGCGTACCTAATCTAGCTTATACTAACCTAGGTTATACTATTCTAACCTAACTTAACCTAGCTTAATATTAAACATTATTGCGATTAAAATGACTCCAATAAAAGTCGTGAAAGATATAAAGCAGTGCATTTGGTTTGAAGCCGGACCTTTTCCTCTATAAAGGAAGATATCTTTATATATTTATTTCACTACACTAGTTCCACATAAAGGATGATTTATTGCGGAGAATAGCAGTAAAGGTTCGCTATAAAGAGGATGAAAACAGAGTATCAAAGCAAGTCAAGAGGAAGAGCACTGGAAAGGAAGACTTTTCGAGGATACGTTCTGTCTGCTGCAGAAAGAGTTATGGCTCTAATAAAGAATAAAGAACATATTAAATCTAAGAGGTAAAAACATAAATCAAAAGAAGTCTCGTTTTGTTCACTGCGAGTTGTTGAAATGATTTCAGAAAAATTATTTAATATTATTGTACATATTCTGGAAAATAATTAATTTCATTTGAGTGCAAAAATAATTCGAATTAATCATACAGGGTGTCCCATAATTAAAGTGCCAATCTTCGGGGAATAGTTCTATGGGTCAAAACAAGAAAACAAGTACATATAAACATTTATCCGAAAACGCTTGGTTTTCTAAATATCCGCCATTTTATTTTTCGTACAAAATAATTCTTACCTAGAGAATGGTTTCACTGATTGAGTTCAAACGTGGCATGAACTTTTACCTAACAATGATATATCTCAAGAAAAATAAGCGATTATAACCAATCATGAGTTTGAAAATGGCGGCTGTTTGAATATTTCAAACCTCAATTACTCAAAAACCGTAAAAATGTCAGTACACCTTACAAACCTTTTTTGTAGCCCTTTTCTTTTGGATGGGGTGGCTGTCAAAACAATCGGATGGAGGATAGTAGTTCAGTTATGTGTAATAATTGGTTTGTTCAACCCGGCATCCTGTACCAACACAGTAAATACTACAACATTGCATGTACATTTGCTGTCATTGTCTTTAACTTAGCTGTTATCCTGCATCCGATTATTTTGACAGTTACACCATCCGAAAGGGAATCAAAAGGGCTACTAAAAACGTAGTCTTGTATTTTTTTGTTAAAATGTACGGTATTTGAGTAATTTAAGTTTGAAATTTTCAAACAGCCGCCGTTTTGAAACTCACCATTAGATTCAATCGCTTATTTTTCTTGAGATATGTCAATTTTAGGTTAAACAGGTTAAACTTCATGCCAAGTTTGAACTCAATCAGTAAAACCGTTTTCTAGATAATAATTATTTAGTAAAAAAAAAAAAATGGCGGATATCTAGAAAACGAAACGTTTTCGAGTCTGTCGTTATATGAGTTTTTCTTCTTATTTTGGCCCATAGAACCATTCTCCGAAATTTTTCACATAACTTATGTTACACTCTGTATAATTTATATTTAAGTTTGTTTTGAAAAATTAGCTTAATTTTTACAGAGATTGATTATGCAATAATTAAAAGTAATAACTATAACTTGAAGGTGAGCTCAGAAATAACACAAGGAATTTTATCTCTACAGGTTATAAATTTTCTTTTTAATATTTCTAAAACTGTTGTTAGTGTACTTTGCATCGACATATCTCAGATGGACAGCATACAAAACAAAAGAAAGTTTCGCCAAGTGGTCTGTTCTGCAAGGCGGTTTTATATTGGAAGCCAAAACGATATTAGTGACAACAACGCATCAACTGTTCATATTCCGAACTAACTAACACCATAATAGTAACAACCTTTGCGGAAATAAATTACACATTCGCTGTGGAGACCGGTGACAATCACAGAATAACAGAATAACTCTACCCAGCCTAGAAAGCTTTGATTTTGAAGTACTGCACGGGAAATTTCGGATGGATACAAAGTTTTGTGGGAAAAGCTGAGAAATCTGTTGTTCTGCTCGCGCTGTAAGGTAATAATGTGTTTGGGAGCCGTCCCCTAAGTACGCCACCAATTTGTTAATTTACTCCCGACATGGTTATTCTGATTCAGTCGATGGTTATTTCAGTATCTTTGGAATGTTTCGTATTGACAATTCGACCGCACTTGACGGTCTAAATAACAACCAAATTCATATAGACTTAGGACCGAAAACGCTTTGATACAGCTAATTTAATTTGTGAACGTGTTTCTCTATCAAATTGTGAATTCAGCTCTACTTAAATTACTGGGTCAAAAGTAATGAGTAAATTTGTTATGGTTTCAACTTGAAAATTAAACAACACAGGCACTAGAACTATGTCTAAAGGGGTGAGCAATGAACCTGAGTTACAAAACAAAAAAAATGTGGTTTAGGAACGCTGTTTTACTTTTTTACCAAAACGTAATTGCATGAAATTCCCAACTATTAAAGAAACTGTCGTCACAAAATGTTTTGATTATTTTGATTTAAATAAAGTGAATACAAACTGAATTCAATTTTCCTAAAATCTATTCTTACTTAACCACAAAACCACTAAAAATTCTGAAAATTGAGTTGAAAACATGATGGTAAATTGTAGGAAAACTTATCTCAAAATAATTCAATTGAAAACTATTTGTTTACGAACACAATCATGTCATTCAAAATTGATGCGATTAAATGTGTTGTAAACTAAGGCGTAAAATTTACTGGAAGTTGATCTAATATTTTAAACAGAAATAATGTGGATTATTTTAATAAAACAATTTACCAGTTTGAGTAAAATTTTTTGCCAATCTTAGCTTAACTCTTTTATTTGAGTTTGTCGACGCGTTTCACAGTTCCTCCATTCTCGAGACCTAATCTCTCTCGGTACTGCTCGAGAATGGAGGAACAATTTCCCGAAGTTCGGCACTTTACTTGTGGTACTTATGAGACACCCTGTATAGTACAGGATATATAAACGAATGAGTGCTGAAGGCCTCGAGAATGGAGGAACTCCGAAACGCGTCGACGAACAAAATGAAAAGGGTTAATCTAGGATTGGCAGAAAATTGTACTCAAACTGATCAACTGGATTCTGGCAGATATAATGTGTACAATAAAAACAATTTACTCTATTTACACCAATTTTCCCAGAGTAAAATCTTCTACAAATTGTGTCACGAAAGAATCTTTGTCTACTATCAATTTAACAAAGCTATTGCGGACCATAATTTTTGTTTTAACTCAAGTTTCTCATAGAGAGCGATTGAACTGGAGATGGCTGTATTATTAAATTTTCAAATATCGTATGAAAACCGCATAAAACCTATAAATTTAAACATTAATATTTGATCCCGTATTTTTAGTAGATCTCAATTCATACTTTGGAGCGAGAAACCACGATCACAAGTTGCAGAAGTGACTCTCCAACGAAGTGTTTCCATTACTGTGTTTATATAATTCATTTTTACATAATTTTAACTAAACGAATACTCATTTGAAATATACCTGCTAAAAATCCTTCTGAAACAACCTGTAAATGGTTTGTGATTATATTTATTAGCGAATTTCCACAGGAAAAATGAGCTATTGCAGTGGCTCTTATGCTAAGACCCAAGGTCGGGAGTAGCAAATGAGCACCGATTATGGTCCCCAGAACACGTTTTGGGGTGTCATTAAAAATCATATATGAATATCATGTATGAATATATGTGTTCGCACTCTAGCGACCGAATTTTAAGTCCGATTTGGTTCAAATTTAGTACACACGTTGGTTGTCTACGTCGCTCAGACTAGTTCGTTAGCCACAAAAATCCAACAATCGGAAGCACGTTTTTTGACCGGAAGTAACTATTTTTTGAGATTTTTCCTGCGAGAATGAATTTGTTTTTGAGTTTTTTCTACAAATATAAATGTAGGATGTTATTCTGCACATTTTGGTTTTTTACGCGACCTTATAGCTCGCTTGGTTCCCACAAAATCGATCAAAACGTAAAATACCATAGAAGTAGCCGGTTCAAAGCCATGTGGTGGATTCTACGTGGGATTGGCGTGCGAAGCACGCAATACATTGTGTATTGAAGTTACTCCCAATACGGGGGTTGGCGTGCGAGGCACGCAATGCTTTGTGTGTTGAAGATACTTCCAACATTCGAAATGGGTGGCACTGAAGTCTAAAAACGTCACAGTAGTTTTAATGAAACTTTATAGCTCGCTTGACTCCCCCAAAATCGATCAAAACGTAAATGGACCCATTCTACCATGGGGTTGGCGTGCAAAGCACACAATGCTTTGTGTATTGAAAATACTCCCAATATGCGGAATGGCGTGCGAAGCATTTTGCAGCTATTCAGCACCGTCGTGAATAGACTTATTTCCACTTTGTTGGTTGAAACCCTAAAACATAGGCCTATAAAAACTTAATTTTGGAAATAAAGTTTCTTACCTTCTTCCGTCACGTGACCTCTTCTTTATATTCTTTAGTTACGCGTTTCGGGACTTTTATCCCATCTTCAGACACAAAATTACTCAATTGAGGTCGTCATACATTAAAATCAAATTACACAGAACACACATAGCACATTTCACGTTTAGGTGTACACC
>JAGFPH010003556.1:105661-146793 GCA_018207615.1 Philaenus spumarius | reverse complement strand
GAAAGGTACAGCTTCAGCCAGTAGCATTCCTGTTCGGTGTGTTACACCGTAGAAATAAATCAGGCCATTTAGCTAAGCGCCTCCTCTTTGTGCAACAATTGTAAATATTTAAACCTATTTAGTTTTTCATTTTTGTGAGGATGTAGGTAATTTATTTTCACAATAACCTGTATAACCTTGAAAAATGCCAAAAAACATGTGAAAAGTAAAACAGATTATTTATTTCAATCATGAAATCTCAGGAACCAAAATGCGTAGGCTAGAGGCTTAAAATTTGGTATGTAGGTTTAACCTTCATGCGTTCACGTGGGCTGTCAAGTGACCGCATTTTTTTAATTTCGAATGACACGCTCACGGAGCTTTGGGTGAGGTAATATGGACATGAATTCTTTAGTTACACTGAGGATTGCTAGTTCTGGCAGAAGTTAGATTGAAATACCTCCCTCATCCTACTTGCTACAGTTCCAAACTCGGAGACTCAAGGTCGGGCGGTCTCTTGACTGTCATGTGAACGCCGAAGAGAATTGTTTTTGTCACATTGCCAGTCAGGTAAATTAGCTTTGGATTTGATAAATCGATACTTGAAAGAGCTAGCAAAGCTAAAATGTTTTCCAAAAGATATACAGTTGTTCTTAGAACAGTATAGAGAAGGAAAGCAGGTCATAGCAAACCACCACTCGCAACCAAGAGAGGAATCTGCTACTTGTGTGGAAAGAAAGAAAAAACATAAAAACTAGGCGGGAATGTGGAGGCTGTGTGGAAAAAACATATGCCTAAAGCACTCAACCTCTAAGTAAGGTGCGATAATTGCCAGGTGTCTAAGAACGAGTATATATACGGAAATAGACTGAATGATCTCTTAAACTAAAATGACACCTACCTTCGTATTTTGTAATTTTTTACTTTCGTTGTCTATTTTAACCATGTTACCTACTTTTTATATGCCAAAGGCTAACTTAATTCCAACAGTTCCTTTTTATCTTTTGTTTTTGTGCCAAAAACTCGTAGGTTGAATATATTGTAGTGTCAAGCTATGTACATCTTTTTCAAATGGCCTTTTTTGAAGTTGATGCTTTAAATTTACTTCTTCATGTGTCAATTATACTTTTGTATATTCTAGTTTCATTGGAAAAATTATATTTTTGCCGAAAAAAACATTATTTTTCAAGCTAGAATCTATATTATATTAATGGCTAACTAAATGTTGCTTAAATAAAGAATTTTGATCAAAAAGATATTTGCCGAGTTACATCAGAGTTCCTTGTATTCATGGCAAGTGAATCATTCATGAAAAGTACAGAAAACAGCATGATATTCATGAAAAACGTGAGCGGTCAGCTAACAGCCCGCAAAAGCTCTGATGTGACTCAAGTTGGTGTGAACTCATGAAGGTTATAAGTTTTTACAAAGAAATGATTTTTCCAATTCAATTAAAATGGTGAAAAAACCATAAATTTGTAATTCATATTATTTCTACCATACGTTAATAAAATACACTGCTGATCACAAAATCTCCAAAACCGCAAACTGGAAAGTTGATAGGTAGGTTAGAGTTGCTAATCTTTAGGTGTTATAGATGTTCGCTATTAAGAAAGGATTTTTGCAAACTCAGTTTTAAAATATGACACTTAAATTTCTCAAATAACTCATTTCTATTCTATTTTTAATTTCCTGAAGCACCAAAGAGAAGCACAATGATTCAGCTAGTCTAATAAATAATGGCAAATTTACTGTCTCGGTAACAAATTTTCTTGAGAAGTTTTAACATTGACAGTTAGAAATAAAAAAGTTCTAAAGTAATATTTTTTTTAACTAAGTTTATTAATTCTGCTTTGAATTACATTTCATAAAATAAGCCCAACAAACAATATGTAATCTATCATTGATAAATAAAATACAAACATAAAAATCTATAATCAACTTAAGCTATAATCAAACTTAATTATATGGAATTTGTTTAAACATTTAACATTATTATGTAGGCCTACATTATTATAATATTTCAGTATTATATTGATGGCTTATCAAACAACCAACCTCTTCAGGTTTAATAAATTCTTCATTTTCCGAAGGTAAATTCCCATCTAGATTAAAATGTGCTAAGGTCCTTTATTTATTTAAAAAGGGAGAAAGAAATGATATTAATAATTACAGACAAATTTCTATGCTAACGGCATTTAGTAAAGTTTTTGAAAAATTGTTTTTAATGCAGCTTCTTAAATATTTAGATTAATTTAATATATTTTGTTGTAGCCAATATGGCTTTCAAAAAGGATAAAAAGGATATTACTATGGATAAACTCATATCCCTCCAATAGTGTTTCATGTTGGACGCAGCGTGTTAATGTTGCAGAAAGACTGTCTAAAGAGACTGAGGTGAGACAAGGGGTCCCGCAAGGATCAGTTCTCGGCCCAGTATTATTTTTACTCTATATTAATGATCAGTGGAATATATATGATAAGTGATATTTATCATCATCAGTATATATGTGGATAGGGTAATTCAATTTGCTGATGATACAACACTTAAGTTTTCAAGCAGATTCTGTTCAACAATTTTAGCAGAAGTCTTTTATACAAGTCAATGCCTCTGGACAGTATTTTGCTGAAAACAATTTAATAATCAATCCATGTAAAACTAAGTAAATACATTTAAGTATAAAACATAGCTAGGTGACAGTATACTTGAAGAAGTGCAATCAATAAAATCATGTAAAAAATATGGATATACACAACTATAGCAACAGGGAAGCTTGTGACTATCGTGCCAGACAGCATATGTTAAATTTATATACAGTAAACTTCCCTCACAAGTTGGTGCAAAGTTCATGAATAAGCTCCCTAAAAGCATTTAAAATCCACTAAACTAAAGGATTTTTAAAAACAGTCTTAGTAGACAATTTGTATTGTCTGGATCCTTTGACTTGCTGGATGAGTTTGTGCATCATGATGTGATCTCTTTTTTTACGATATGTTTTATCTTATTAGCTTATTCTTACAGATTTTTATTAGCGAATTTCCATAGGAAAAATGAGCTATTGCAGTGGCCCTTATGGTGAGACCCAAGGTCGGGAGTAGCAAATGAGCACCGATCATGGTCCCCAGAACAAGTTTTTGGGTGTCATTAAAATTCATATATATATATATGTATATATACATATATGTATATATGTGTTCGCACTCTAGCGGCCGCATTTTAAGTCCGATTTGGTTCAAATTTGGTACACATGTTGGTTGTCTACGTCGCTCGGACGAGTTCGTTAGCCAAAAAAATCCAACAACCGGAAGTACGTTTTTTGACCGGAAGTAACTGTTTTTTGAGATTTTTCCTACGAGAATGAATTTTTTTGGGAGGTTTTTCTAAAAATATAAATGTAAGATGTTATTCTGCACATTTTGTTTTTTTACGCGACCTTTTAGCTCGCTTGGTTCCCTCAAAATCGACCAAAACGTAAAATACCATAAAAGTACCCGGTTCGAAGCCAAGTGGTGCAAACTCGTGAGGCCACTAGGAGGAAACAAATTCTACTAATATATTGCGTACACACAGACAGCTGTTCAACGCCTTCGTGAGTAGACCTATTTCCCTAATTGTTTGGTTGAAACCCTAAAACATAGGCATATAAACTTAATTTTGGAAATTTGCTCAACTCACGTCAGCGGCTCAGCGTCGTGGCCGAATTATTTTTTACATTTTGTGTATTTGTGTTGTTGTGATTTGAATTAATGTAAACAGTAACAATAAACTAATATCTTGGTTATGTTTAATTAACTTTATTAATCAATTAATATTGAACATATAGCGTGTTAGTTAAAAAAAGGCCAATCTACAACAACAACAAGAAGAGAAGAAGAAGGGGCCTCATAATAATGATACATACGTTTAACCTATTAAGTTACTATTGACATCTTTAAATAAATAAACAAATTTACTTTACTTTAATACTTTCCCTTGTTAATTTGATTTAAAAACAAAACAAAGAAAAAACTTATGTATTCATTTTAGTCCCATCATGTCACAAAAAGTTTTCAATTTAGTTGTTGCTAAGGGTTTGGTCATGACATCAGCTACTTGTTTATCTGTTGAAATCTTTTGAACTCCTAATAATTTACATGTTACTTTTTCTCTGATAAAGGAATGCTTTCTGTCTATATGTTTGGTCCTGCGATGAAACTCAGGATTTTCAGCAAGTCTAAGTGCTGTTGAATTATCCACTTGAATAATTGGCATATGTTTCAAATGACTGATTTCTTCAAAGAGCCTCTTTAGCCAGATGGCTTCCTTCGCTGCTTCATTTGCTGCAACGATTTCAGCGTCGGTTGTTGAGGTAGCTACTGTGTCTTGCCTCCGACTTAGCCAGGAAATGGCACCTCCTGCATATATTATCACGACTCCTGAAGTAGAATGTCCAGTATTTAAACATCCACCAAAATCCGCATCGCTGTAACATTCCAAGATGTTATTTTCTCCATCTTGCCCGTAGACTATTCCGTAGTTGAGCGTACCCACTATGTATCGAAGCACTCTTTTTACTCGAACAATGTCCTCGGTAGAAGGACTTTCAAGAGTTCTTGACAGGAATCCAACGCTATATGCTAAATCCGGTCGAGTGCCCAGCATTAGATACATTAGAGCACCAACTGCTTGTCTATATGGAAACTTCACACTTTCTTTCCCTGATGTTTGCATATTAGAGCACTTAAGCATTGGAGTTGAGATTGGATTACATTGCGAGAAATTAAAACGCTCCAAAATACGTTTTGCATAGGCAGTTTGACTTATCTTAATACTTTTTTCTATTATTTCAATTTCCAGTCCTAAGAAAAAACTTGCTTCTTTCCAAACAATTTTTAAATTCAGATTTAAGTTGTTAAGAAAAACTTGTAAATCACACTGATCAGTTGTTGCAGCTACTAACCCATCATCAATACATACAGTATCAATATTAATTTTTGTTGATTATTGACTCGGACAAAAAGACAGGGATCTTTTTTGCTTGGTATAAATCCTAAAGATTTGAAAAAAATTCCAACTCGATTGTACCAACATCTTGGTGCTTGTTTTAGTCCATAGAGACTTCTATTCAGTCGACATACTTTATCAGTTCCATCATAGTAGCCCTCTGGTTGTTGAACGTAAATAATTTCTTCAAGCTTACCATATTAAAATGCCGATGATACATCGAATTGAATCAAATGAAGATTTTCACTTGCTGCAACACTAAGAATTGATCAAATTGTACTCATTCTTGCAACTGGGCTAAACGTCTCACTGTAGTCTATACCTTGACGCTGAACAAATCCTTTAACTACTATGCGAGCCTTAAACCGATCAAGTGATCCATCTGCATTGGTTTTTAAACGATATACCCACTTACAGGGTAGAGCTTTCTCTCCAGTTGGTAAGTTGGTTAGTTTCTAAGTTTTGTTTTCTTTAAGAGAAGCCATTTCACTATTCATTGCTTTCTTCCATTGAGAAGAGAATTCACTATTTGTAGCATCTTCAAACGTTTGTGGAATTTCAGTTAAACTAACAGAATTATCTGCAATCATTACATAATCATTAAAATGTGTAGGTTTCTTTAGCGTTGAACGATTTCGAAGATTATGCGTTGGCGTTTTCTCTGCCACACTTTAGAGAATAAACTCTCTGTTTCTTCATCTTCAAGACAGCTCTTGAAAACATTATCGTCTATATTTTTTAGTAGAAACTACATATTGCTGTTTGACCGAACTAATATCTGCGGAAGGAATCATGATATCTTCTTTACAATCGCTGACTTTTTCATCGAATTGCACGCCTCGTGATGTTATAAATTTGCACCTTTATTTCAAATATATTCGATATCTTTCATCTCCATCGTAGCCGACTAAAAAACCTTTTATTGCTTTCTCATCCATTTTTCTCCTTTTCTCAGATGGAACATGAACATAGCAAGTGGATCCTATTACTCTTAAATGTTTAATCCTTGGTTTTTTATTCATCCATAGTTCAAAAGGGCTTATTCCTTCTACTGATGATTTACCCAAGGGTTCGATTCAGAATATAGACTATAATACTCCTTATGGGATATAATAAAATTGTATACTTTGATCAGATAGAATAACCCTGACTCTACTTAATTCAAGCCGGTTTATAATATCTCATTTTGTACAAGTAACTAAACACAAATAAATTAATTCTAGAAAGAATTATAAAGATAATTTATTCAGTGAAACAATAAAAAATTGGTTAGTTAATATCATAAATTTTGTAAGTGCTCAAAAAGTCCTTTGTTATATGTACACTACTTTGCCTTCGGCTATGCTTCCATGTAAAAAATAGGCTAACACAAGTTAATTGTTAAATGTCCATATCTATTTTATAAATTAGTTTAATTATATTCTCGGGTCGGGCACTTGGCTGCTGTGAATAACATTGTTTGAATTTGACGCAATAATGAAGTTAAAATTAAGTTAAAAAAATTGTAAAGTTGGCGTCCTTTTTGAATTTATGAAAAGTTAATTTGAAAGTTTTTAATGTTTAGATTGTCCAAAGTCTATAAAGTATTTGATATACAGAAGATACCAATTTCTGTAGGATAATATGTACACTCACTTTTCCACTTTTATATTTAAAAACACTTTGAAATGAACGGTGAGAAATCGGGACAATGTTACTTCTTTGAAAGTGATGCTTCTTTTCCACCCACGCCAAGTGTTAGTTCTCTCTCAAAATCTCTGTCTTTTAGCGGCATTTTCAGAATGCAAGGACTGTTGCATTATGGTTGATGCTGGTCTATTGGTCCTCGTGTAACTTGTAGGTGGCTACGTCATACTCAGCTGCCTTCTTTGATGGTATAACGTCGTAAACTGTCGTAAAATATCTGACTGAATCCACTACGATCGCATATTTCAAACTTGCAGTTTTCTTTTGAATATCGTTTTTGTATTTTAATTATTAAAAATTATTGGACATTCGTGCGATGACAAAATATCATTTAACTTACGTTAATTATGAAATAGTCCCGTTTATTAGAATAACTCTGGTATGGATTTAATATGGGTAGTGTACTGTTTTGGTGTTCAGTTGACATTAATACAATAATTATTTTAATAAGTAGTTATCAATAAATCTAATCTAGTTTATAAATAATCTTCTTAATTTTAATTTACATTGCACAAATTTGGTTATGAATTGAGGTTTTATATCTAAATATACATTTTTAATTTTAACTCTGTATTTAATTTACATACACCTTTCTGGTTCACGTAGTGCCGGTTTGTAATGGCTGCCTATTTACAAATTCATTTGAAGTTTTCAATACATGTTTATTCGATTTCAATACTTTGGATTACAATAAAGAATGATTACAGAAATAAACATATATAATGTGTTTGAGTGGTGTTATTTAATATGTTATAATAGTTAGTAAATGTTAGTGAAGTGTTGACTTTGTTTTTGACTGATTTAGTTCCTAGGCTAAGTTGTTGTCAGGTTTGATAATCCACTTTGTTCTATTTCATAATTTATTTACATATTGTTTCTGATCTGTGTGTGGGTGGTTCTAGTTTAATTTGTTTTTGTTAAATTGTGTTCTTATAAGTGTAGTTGACAATTCTAAATATTTTATTAGGTTTTGCTAAATGGTTGTTCACAATAGGTTAGGCTAGGTTTGTTTACATATCTGTCTTTGACTTACAGGCTATTTACTATTTTGTAAGATGGGATTTGGTACATTACAATACTGCAGAACTGACTAACTCAGCCCAAATGGCTTCTGGAAAATTAGCATCTGTATTTGCATACTTGAACGTTCTTGCCATCTCAACAAAAAGATTGTCGAGCTCGCTGCCACCATTCTGTTCGGGCGCTGTTAATCGTTGATTGATTCTATGTTCTTTGAGAATATCGCATAACTCTGCATTATCAAATTCACCTCCGCCATCACTGAGAAACTCCTTTATGCAGTGACCTTGATTCTTAGCATTAGCGAGTACGTGTCTTAGGACAATTTTTACTTCAGATTTCTCCCTAATGAGAAACAAATAACGGTACTTAGTATAACTATCTTTGAACTCGACGTAATACATTTCTTGCCAAAAGATTCGGCAAATGGACCAACTACATCTGCAGACATTAGCTCACCTGGGGCTGTTAGTTGCGTTTTTCCTTGAACCAAAAGGTAACCTATGTGCCTTTCCGTAGATGCAGGGCTCACATATATCTCTGTTTAGACTAACTTTTATGTTTGATTCCCTTTCGAGCACATCTTTTACGTGTCTTTTGTCCTGATGCCCCCATCTCTCATGATAAAGTTGTAACTTTGAACTGTCAGCAAATACAGTGTTTACCGTATTGGTTGGAACATATATTGGAGTAATAGCTATTTTGTACAGAGTTCCAAATTCTTCACGAACTCCACATAGTATCTCAACACCATTGACCTTTAAAAAGCAGCCTGTAACTTTAGATTCTAACTTACTGTTCGGATTTTTATCGTGAGCAGCCAGAATGGAGAACAAATTTCTAGAGATAGTTGGCACATACCATACGTCTTCTAAGGCTATAAGTATATTTTTGCCATCGACTTGCGAATTAAACTTAATAACACCCTTTCCATGTGCTTGCAATTCTTCTTTTCCAACTGAAGTAATTATACATGGTTTTTCAAATTTTGTGTATTTAGAAAAATAATCTGGACAATTTGTAACATGTTTTGTGGCTCCATTATCAATCCACCATCTACTTTTGCTTCTCTCAATCATATGAGAATTACAAGTAAAAATCGGTAACATTACAGCTACTTCCTCATCACTTTTGTAGGTATATTCTTCTTTCCTAGGTTTTCCAGGTTTACCAGCAGCTATCCATTTTGTACAGTCACGTATCTAGTGACCAGGTTTATTATAATAGTTAGTTACACTTGCCTTCACGTTTGTATGATTTTTTAAATTTGTCTGCGTTTTGCATTCTTTGTTTGCATGTATTTACAAGTAAAGCCTCCTGAGTAAACTTTTTACTATTAATTGACGATTTCAAGTTTCTCTCGAATAAACACATCTGTGTAGATAGTTCATCGAATGTCTTTTCAGAATCTTTTGTAAGCAACATCCAGCTAGAACGAAAAGTCTCAAACTTTGTAGATAGTATATAAAGCATTTTACACACCAATAATAAGTCAGGCAACTTTGCCTCCCTTTTAGAAACGAGTCCATTATTCAACTCGTTCCACAAGCTCTTTATCTTAGATATGTGTGTTGAAACATCATTCCCAGAAGTCCAATTAAATGTAAAAAACTCATTACACATCATAAAGAGTCGATTTTTAGCGGTTGCTTCGAACTGTTGTTTGAGGGCTTCCCAAGCATCATGAGCTGTTTCTTTGTCCATGATTTTTTCATATACATCATCTTTTACTGTACTAGAGATCATTGACTTTGTATAACTGTTTGCTTTTCGATAAAGATCACTTACTGTCTTGTGTTTAGCCGTTTCTTCAGCAGTAGCATCACTAGTCAGATCTTCTGACTTTTTAAACTTACCGTCAATTACATCTAATGCTCCTTCATGGTAATCAAGTAAATCTTGAATTTTTCTTTTCCATAGAGACCAATCATCTACCTCACCAGTCAACGGTCTTAGGTGCTTTGCTAAATCCATCTTCACGGCTACTTAGCAATACTTCACACAAAAATTCTATAGGCCTAACCTTATTTTTTACCGTTAACACTTTATTGCTAAATTTGTTTGTTTAACTAGCACGCTTTGAACGTTGCTGGGCCCATAACCTGTTGTGTTTTGAATTAATATAAACAGTAACAATAAACTAATATCTTGGTTATGTTTAATTAACTTTATTAATCAATTAATATTGAACATATAGCGTGTTAGTTAGAAAAAGGCCAATCTACAACAACAACAAGAAGAGAAGAGAAGAAGAAGGGGCCTCATAATAATGATACATAATATGTTTACATAATATACCTATTAAGTTACTATTGACATCTTTAAATAAATAAACAAATTTACTTTACTTTAACATATGTTCATTATTGTATTTTTCTCTATTTTTTAAACTGCTTGTTTGATTGGCTTTTGTGAGTATTGTTTTAATGTGTTGTAATATGTATGACTTGTTTTACACAAATATTTTTTTTGTAAAAAGACCAATAGCCAATAAATAAAATACGGGTAAACCCGCATTAATTCAATTAACTTTAACAATTTGTAACGCTTCAGACATCGCGATCTCTGTAAAAATCAAAACCATTCATCTAGCTCGCTGCAATCTCGATTGATCGCTATGCCTGCCCGCGTCCAGTTTGGCATGGGTGATGCATACTTCATAATACAGAGATCGCTGAAGTCATTGCAATCTGACCGTGCTCTGTTTGACGGAACCTATAGTTATTTCAATAATATTTTGAAAAATAATAAACTACATCAGGTGACGGAAAATGCATCATGAAAGCTTGATAACACTTGTCAGTTTCTTTTGACCTTATGAGACATCTACATTAATTTTTTTTTTGTACCGTATATTTTTGTTTGACTTTTTTTTATAATTTATGAAAAAAAATTCTATTGGTATATTAAGGCCTAGTTATATTTAGTTTTGTTTACCATTTAAATATTACTGTGTTTGCTGGGTACTAAGAGTAGTGTAGAATTTGTTTAACTAGAAGTCAAATACTGTTAAATGTGACAAGCTGAAGTTTTTTAATTAATGTACTTTTACACAGTTTAAACCCTCATTACTTAATAAGTTAATGTGTGACGTTTAAATTGAAATGAATATCAATTCTATATTAAACCAATTTACGTACTATTATAGCTAAATGAATTAAAAATGACTAGTAGATATATAATAATAAAAGAAGTACATTTTTTATTTAGCTTTGCAGATATTTTGTACTTTTATATCGTGAAATAATACACCAACTGGTAATTTCAATAAGAGTTTGAAAATTTGCGCAAGTTAAAATTCTTTAAATGTACAGTCATGTGTAAACAAATTTTCTTTCAACTCTCGGGACCAGCGAGCACAATAGAATACACTAGAGGGACCACGCAGTAGCAGTGAGTTGAAGCCACCCGAAAGCGCAAAACACATCCAACATGGCGGCCGCAGAGCATGAGTCATCCTAGTGCCGAGCGGTTTTTTGAGTTTTTTACATACAATATTTTAGTACATCAAACTTTACTTTTCATCATTGAATTTGGTTTAAAAAGACGAACAATTTGGTGTTTTTATAATTTCTCTACGTATGTTGGTTACTAAGTACTAAACACAGTACGTTGTCCAATGTTATTCTTATGCAGAATAAGAAAATTGTATAAAAAACCCCCCCAAAAAAAAAAATTCAATTGCATTAAAACATATGATTAGGTGTCTAATTTTGTTTGTGAACTGCCATGTGTTTCTACTTGTATTGTTTTAACTTCCTCAGCATGTAAAGAGTAAAACAAATCAGACGTGGTAGAGTATTGGAGCTAACTTTTGTGGTAGAACAGCGTGGAGCCGTGGTCCGCGACGGCGGGCGCGTACAACTAAACATGGCGGTTATTTACTTTGGGTTATTGAACAAACTATAAGTCCCATCGAAAATTGTTTGGAATGAAAATTTAAGATCATCTAATTAGCTACAACTTTCTCGATGGAAGTTTGTTTCTACCTCAAAAATAAAAAAAGTTTTTGCATACTAACTTTTTCATGTCATAAACTAAATTTAATGTAAAAGGATTAGTTTTAATTATTATTTTAATAAAAACATAATAGATATTACACTTTCTACGAACACTGTTGCCTTCCTTCAATATCCACCTACCTATGTATAAAATTTGGTAATTTTTGTCCCACCCTAAGGGGTTCAAATGACGGTGTTATCAAGGCGAGCACCGTTTACAGAACTACCCATTTATGGGCCCAACAACGTTTCTACACACATCAAAGATGGCTGACATGGCTTCAACCCTGCTTACTGCTATTTACTGGATGCCCGCTCTATTGTATTCTGTGCTCGCTGGTCGGGACCCATCGTGACATTATCTCACGCAAATATTGGCATGACATTTGCTTACAAATTACTACATAATTTCATCTCAGAGTATTTAAGACGAATCCAAAAAACATTTAAGTATCAACTTTGAAACCTTGTCAATGGTCATGATGAATAAAAAGACAAATTGGTAGCACTTGCAGTGAAAATTCCACAAACTTGTGTTGGAATACGCTTCATAGCTATTGATTATTCCCTCTGTCACTCCTCGCCATTGTAACGTCTTTTGATAAAATCGTTATTCCCTAGCATAACATTTTCTGTCAACTTAAATTTTTAATTTCTTTCTCTTGTTCCTATATTAATCCAAGTTATCAATTTTTGACTCATTTTTTTAGGAAAACAATGTCGTGGCAAACTCAGGAAAGACATACTTTGATTGAAGGGCAAAGAGCTTTAGAAAGAACAGCTCAAAGTCTTTCCCGTTCAGAAAGAACAGCATTAGAAACAGAAGCAGTTGGTGCAGCAGTTGTTACAGAATTAGGCCTGCAGAGGGAGACACTTGTCAGAGCAAGCAACCGACTTTCAGATGTCGATCAAGGATTAAGCCAAACTCGCTCTATCTTAAATGCAATGACTCGAAAAGTATTCACTAATAAAATTATTTTAATACTTATAATAATTTGTGAATGTGGTATCCTAGGTGCACTTATTTTTATGAAATTACATAAATCTTAGCAGTTAGATTTTTTAAATATACCATTCCAATATGTAACATTGTGTTTATACTGTATTAAACTATAACTTAAACATATAGGCTATTTTATATTATAAAACATTTTATATTATCATAAAATATTGTGTAATAATAATGTATGTAATTTGTATAATTATTATTGTAATTTAACATTAAACTTTTCAAAATTTGAAATGTATTTTTCATTTTATATCTAGAAATGTAAGCACATAAGAATTTCTTATCCCTCCTCCCAGGGGGCCCATCAATTGTTTTAGTAAATTTTGAATGTGTTTTTAACTTAAACTGTTTATTATGTTACACAACACAACTAATTAGACTCAATGTTTTATTGAAATCAAAGTTGTTATTAATGCTATCTACTTAGTTCTTGTAGTATATCATGTCAAACATTTATTTTGCTTAACAATAGAGTGGTTGCACTTTTGAGGGGATGCGGAATACTACCCCCCGGAAAACTACCCCCCCCCCCAGGTGAAATGTGACGTCACGAAATCTGCCAACTAACCATTATGGGAGCCGAGTCCGCGACTGGAATACTACCCCCCCCCCAGCAAAAGCAGGTCGCCGGAATACTACCCCCCGGAAAACTACCCCCCCAAGCAGGTTCCTATACAATTATACTGTTATCGGAAACATACTGTGACTAAACAGTTTAGGTTAGTCCTCTAGTTTTTTTTTTATTCTAATTATATAAAGTGATAATACAAACGCATCGAAACTTGAGTGTGCGTGACTGGAAAACTGCCCCCCCGATCTCTGACGTCAAAATGATGTAGGAACCTGTTTGGGGGGGTAGTTTTCCGGGGGGTAGTATTCCGGCGACCCCACTTTTGATGCTACCTAATATGGTCGCTGTGGGTCACTATGACCCACAATTAAATTATTTAATTTTGTATGTCAGACATAAAATTAATATTATCTATGGTGAATTCGCTAACTTTATCTTATAAAAGGAATAAAAAACATGCTTTAAGCAAAAATATTATAATGCTTTTTTTTCGTAGGTAATTTTATAAATTGTACCACAAAGCAATATATAAGAAATTTGTACTTACAGTACACCGTCTCGTGGTCTAATTACTCACCTTATAAAGGCTACCGCGGTTTCAAAAACACTATGTTTTCACCATCAGGCCGTACAAAAAAAGTCAAGTCACTCAATCGAGGTCGTCACACAAGTATAAAACCATTATAAAACACTACACACAAATGTTAATAACATGTACATATTATTTTGGTCAAAAATATTGCATGCGGTTAGGTTGTAAAATTTATATACATATTTTTATGAGTTCTTTTGTCATCGAGTCTCAGCATTCAAATGCGAAGACTTGAGTACTCCTGCACATTACAGTAGACCAAAAAGAGTCTTCATTTCGTCAACTGTAGTACGTTTAGAGGGACAATCTTGGCCATACTTGTCTTTATTCATATCAATGTATAAATTTGTGAAAACTAAAATGTTTGCAGTATGGTATTTTGTCAGAGAAGAAACATTGCCACCCTTATGTACGGCTTTTAGCATTTTTTGCACCTCCTTTGGTTCCTGGAAGGTCTTCGATTATATTTTTCTGTCTTGTGCGAATTGATTGAGAAGGCTCATAACTCTTCCAGTAGGTTTCACCTCACCTCTGTATGCAAATGGCATATCATCCTTTGACATGCTTTCACCATCACTTGCAGTTTGTTCTATATCAGTATATCTTTCGTTATCATTAGCTGTTTCCATAAACTAGCTGCATCAACAACATTAGCTCCATATCATTAGCTGCATCAACATCACTACCATAATAGTCGGATTCATTGTCTGATTCTATATCAGATGGCTCATTTTCTTGCAAGGTCAAAAGAATGCTGTCATAATCCAATGGTGAATGCAATTCGTGTCTGCTCGTGAAAGGTTATTACTCAAAAATAGCTCAATAAACACTAAATATATATATATCCTTTAATATTAAATCACTATGTACACTTATAAAAATGTGCCAGTCGTATCAATTTAAAAATGTAATAGGCCACTTAAAGACTACACATGTATTTGAAAGATAAAAAATATAAATGTAAATGACCTTCTACCTTGGTTGAAAGAAAGAGTTTCCCAAATATCTGAGTTAACCATTTACAGGCAAAGACAATAATTACAATTAAATCTAAAATAAACAATTTGTTTCATTAACGTAAGTTTTATTTAAAAAAAGTTAATATGTCTTTAAGTAAAATTGAAAATCCCTTAACCCTGGAACCGGCAGATCGCACAAAACGTGCGATCATGACAACACATTTGTAACGCGTGATTGTATTGAATATTTGACCCACTAAAAATCTTCCAATCTCAAAAAGACAAACACAATTGGAAAGGTAATGTTTCAAACTTTAATTTATGTATTTAACATTTCTTTCTAAAACGTATATTTACATATGTTATCATCGTTTTAAAATTTTAGTTTTCTGTAAACGTTTTGCTGCGCGTGAAATACAAAGCAATTATGCTCTATTTTGTCACTTCTCTGAAACTGAATTGCGCTCGACTGGGATATTTTAACAATAATGTAGAGATACCTTTGGATTCGTTAAGATTTTAACTTTCTAAAACTGCCATCAAATCAAAAGTCACTTGCATAGTTCCAAAGATATGGAATTGTCTGTAAACCTATAATGATATCAAATCTTCTTAGTCATTTAATTAGATAATTTGTTAGTCTAGGTTATATCAGATTACTCCTTTATACAGGTTAGGTTGGCATATTTACATTGCATTGGCCTAGTACTGGTAATGAATGTAGGTCAAGTCTTTGTTTTATGATAGGTAGGCTATTTGAATTTGTATCTTATTGAAATTTGAACTGTTATAACACATATTTATAAAAATGTTTTCCTTTTTACAGCTTAACATTCAAATTTTCATAAACCGATGTGCACCAAGTGATATATTTACTACTGTAATCTCGCACCAAATGTTTGTTGAGCAATTTATTTCTAAATAAGTTTTAATACGGTAACATAATTTAACTATGAAGATATGACTTGTATTAGTCAGATTGAAATATTTGCATTTTCACTCCAAATTTTTAAACAACAGTATCTATGTAGATTTGACACATATTGGCTTTGTCTTAAAATTCTGTTTGAATTAGCAATAGTATATTATGTGATAGTTTCTCTTGTGAAATCTATTTGTAGACAAACTGTTATTTCATGTTCTATTGTTAACAGCTCAATACCTCATACACTACCTTGAGTTTTGCCGCATGTGGAAACAGCACCAAACGCTACAAATACATCACAAAATAATAAAATAATATAAAAGCAACCTAGTATAAAGTATAAACACAATCATTGCATTTTCACAGCGTTTATATTATTTGATTTATTCTTAACAGTTCTGGTGTATTTGTTATAACATATACATCCACTGTACTAAAAATGCCACGGTGGCCGTGGTTGTTAAAGCGTCATTGCTTTATCAATCATCATGGCAACCATCAATGGAAAGGTTCCGGGTTCAATTCCCATTGACCCCGAATAATTTTCTAAATGGTTTCTTAACAGACATCGTTGGCTGTGGTTCGGATTCCACGTAAAACTGTAGGTCCCGTCTTCATTAGCCTTAAGTGCAAAACAGTAGGACGTTAAACACCAAAAAAAAAAAAAAAATGTACTAAAAATTCCAACCTGCTCTTTGTTGTGGTAACTATTCTTAGATACAGTATTATATTAGACAATTAATAAAATAGAGCAGAACAATACATCATTTGAATTCTAATATATGAATATATAATATTTTACTAATATTAATAAAATATTGATTGTGTAATATTTTATTACAATCATTTCAACAATAGATAATTATAAAATTAATAAATACATAATATGCGTTTAGGTAGATTTTGAAGAAAGAACCCATTGTAGTCGTTACCTTAGTATACATTGTTCTGGAAAATTTGTACATGGCTTTTGTTGCATAGGCACTAGACCCCAAAATAAGTCACTACACAGTTATTTTTTTGTATGTTCAAGATAATTGTTGTAATTTAGCACAAATTACTTCCAGACTAATACATAAAATAGATTTCATCCACTCAAAATTATACTTTCAGTGCCTAAAAGGTTATCCCCACAGTTTAGACTTGTCTGGTTACAAGAGTCGCTGTATAATTTTTGGCCAAAATAACTATACATTCGTACGTATGTTATTGTTGCATCTATTGAGTGAATTGACAGTTGTTATGGCATGAGGATGAAACCATAGTTTAAAAAACCACGAGGTGAGTACCTAATAGACCACGAGTAAATATTATCTACAACTTTTGAATTTGAAAGTTTTTTAAACAACCAACCCTTACTGTAAAGGGTAACCAAAATTAGGTCGCTGAACAATTAAAATTCATTACTCCCTTAGTAAACTCAATATTGAGCCCTTTCAAAATACTAGTTGCAAATCCTCTAAATTCTCTTTCTGAAAATTTTGGAGAACTACAAGCATTAGCACAAGGGGTGAAAATAGGAGTTGAAAAAAATATAAAAAATGCATAACTCTAGTAAACACATTATCAAATTATCTGTTCAAAGTTACCCCTGCACAGGAGTGCAGACTAGCTGCACCTACTAAGAGGGGTTTGGCATCCCTCGCGGTACCAGAATCAAACAATGCCCAACACATACAATACATCCATCCAATTACATACTCACATACATTTAACAATACATACATTCCTATTCTCACCTTCTTTTAGGATTTTGACTCTGCAGAGCCATTGTGCGTTTTGAGAGTGCTGAACCTGCCAGAGTTTTGACAACCTCTGGTTTGGTAAGGCTAATGTAAGCTTGCTCTGCCAAGACGTATGCATGGTTTCTGTTCTGGAGCCAACCACTTCGGTTCTTGGCCAGGAAGTGTTTGCGGAGTTGAAGAAAGTCGGATTCTTCATCACAGTAGTATCGGGTTCCAGACTGATGCCCATCCAGATTGGCAAAAAAGTGCTCGGGATCCTCACGGAATTGGGTGATCCTTGCCCATTCTCAAGTGATCTGATGGGCACCCCCTTTCCGAGTTTGCCTGATTCCGCATAACATAATGCGCTGGACAAAAAAACCGTCAAAACAGATTTTGGAACAAAGAGACATCATTCAGATTAGATCTGATGAGTCTATAAACAAAGAATTGTTTAAGAAGACAAAGGAAAGGGCTACCCAACAACCACCTGACTTGCCAGCTCCCAAATTTTTAGTTTTTTCAAATGCCGAAAAGGATTCCCTTTGTAATCAGCAAGGCAATTACTGGAACAGTGGGCCCTGTACTTTAACCCGTTACTTCCCACTGTCGACATATGTCGACATCGATTTTGAAATTTTGTTATGGGAAATTTTGGTTGCATAGGATGTGTACAATAATTGTCTACTGTTACGTTGGGACTACTGCGTCTGCTGACCGTACGCCATTTCAGTGTCTCGTTTGGTTTGTTTGTATTGATAGTTTTAGTAACCGGCTCTCTAACTCATCAAGTCACTGAATACAAAGTAAGTTTATTAAAACCTTATAAATATTAATTTTAATTGTCAAACAGTTTACAATGTAGCCTATAGATAAAGTATCAGTGAGATGTATCTTTTATGTTTTACATAGATATTATTGTTTTTTTGTGTCTATTTTGTCGACATAAATATTTATTGTAATGAAATTACCTTCAAAATTGTCTTCAGTCCTGTGAATCAACAGCGCTGTAGCTAGTGCTACATTCACAGGACTGAAGACAATTTTGAAGGTAATTTCATTACAATATATAAACAGTCCAAGGCAAACAAATAGTCTATAAACAATAAATATTGATGTCGACAGTGGAAACGAGCGGTACCGAGTGATTTTTGTTGCAACAAATTGTGTTTTTTCAGGTTGACGGTCGCTGACATCCTCAGCATTTTAGAAGAAAGTGAAGACATTATTGAACCATTGTTTTTTATATAGAACCACCTGAAAATCCGGCCCTCAGTGAGTGCGATTATGATGATGACGATCCAACAGGCAACATAAACCATTTGTCCGGTAACCAGCTCAAAGCTGGTGGCGAGTTGATCGGAAAAAAAATTACTGAAGATGGGTTTGTTGAAGTAAGAATCGGAGAAGTAGGTGAAGGAAAAAATTATGAAGAAGAATTGGAATGTGACGAAGCAATTAACGAAGATGAAAGTGTAGCAGGTAGTGTAAATAATATTTTTGAAGAACAGAATCAAATAAAGGATTATAAAGGCATGGCAGTGATAAATAGTAAAAAAAGTAAACAAAATAAAGATGTGAGAAAAATCAAGAAAATTAAAGTACATAGTTGGGAAGAAAAAGACATTGCAGATAGAACCGCTATAGAGTTTACTTGTCCTAATTTCTTGTCAAATGATTACTCTCCTATAGAATTATTTGAATTTTTCTTAGATTGGGAGTTCATTGAGTACATAGTTTATTGCACCAATCAATATGCTCTACAAAAAGGAAATATGCTCTTTTCTACTTTCGGAAAACGAAATACGTCTGTTTTTTTTCTATTCTATTTCTCTCTGGATACAATAAAATGGCGCGTTACAGAATGTACTGGGAAACGGCAGAGGACACACACCACGAGGCAGTTTCACGTGCAATGTCTCGTAATCGATTCGAAGAACTTCTAAGATATATTCATTTCTGTGAAAATTCGAAGATTGATAAAGATGACAAGTTTTCCAAAGTTCGCACAGTTATATGTATGTTGAACCAGCTATGGCTTAGGTACTTTCCAGGTGATGCTTATCTTTCCATTGATGAGTCTATGGTGCCATATTTTGGTAGACATGGAGCCAAACAGCACATCCATGGTAAGCCTATCCGATTCGGCTATAAAGTTTGGACACATGCTGCAAGATTAGGCTACGCTATACAAGCGGAACCATATCAGGGCAAAGCAACTGGCGCAACTAATTCAGAACTCGGTGTGGGAGGCTCGGTTGTAATGGACCTAATCTCTGAACTCCCGCCAGATACAAAATATTGTCTGTTTTTCGACAATTTCTTTACCTCTTTTAAATTATTAGAAGCATTAAAAAATATCGGATACGACGGTACAGGCACAATAAGAAGAGATAGAGTTGATAAAGCCCCTCTTTGTGAAGAGAAAGATCTGAAAAAAGAAAAAAGAGGAACTTTTCACCAAATCACCGACACAGACTCGAACATAACACTTGTCAGATACATGGACATCAGTGGTTTTACGATAGCATCGACAGCAACAGGAGTTCAGCCCATCGGTAAAGCAAAACGTTGGTCTAGTAGCCAAAAGAAATACATTTTAGTTCCACAGCCAAATTATGTTAGTTGGTACAATTTGAATATGGGCGGGGTGGACAGATTAGATGAGAATGTTGCTACCTACCGTATAAATATTCGTAGCAAGAAGTATTGGCCAATGATTGCTTATATCTTAAATGTTAGTATGAATAATGCTTGGTTGTTGTATCGAATGACGCCTAAAGGGGTTGAAGAAAAACTAGATCTGCTACAATTTACACGATACGTTGTCCGCACTTATTTGCGAACTTGCGCTATAGTTCGCTGCGTGTTGTGTTCCAAGGCCACCAGAAAAAAATGCAAGACATGCCAAGCTGGGTGCCATGTGCTTTGTGCGGAAGCCTTCCACACTCCCTAATCAACTAATAACTTTTTTGTGATGTAATTTTTCTTGTAATAGTAATATTTAACATTTGTTGTTGTATTAAAACATTTAATAATTTCTACTACCTATTAATAGCCCCCTACCATTGATGCCCACTGTCGACATTTGTCGACGTGCTGTATTTTGTTACTGTAAACATATTTCTCATATTTTATAGTATAACTATAGTTAATAAATGATAATAAAGTAAATATCCACCAGAAGTAAAAAAATATTTAAAAAAATTAATTTGGGAAGTAACGGGTTAAAATAGGAAATTACAGAACCATTTTATGGCACCATTTTAGTGGAAACTAACAGCTAGAACAAAGTTTGTCACTGTTAAAGATGACATCTTTCTATGACAAAGTCAAGGTATCTGTAGAACCTCACAGATCCTTGAATTATTCAAAAGGTGTCATTACCTGTAGAGACTTGATTCCCATTAGTTTGGAGGAATTAAAAAGCGAATTAGCTAGCCAGTCAATCCTTGATGTCACTCGCATAATGCGCAACAAAAATGGAGAGAAAAAAGCCACTGCTTCTTTAATTCTAACCTTTGGCTCACCCACATTGCCAGAGTATATCTATGCAGGTTTCTATCATTTTTCTGTTAGACCTTACGTCCCAAACCCTCGACGTTGTTTTAAGTGTCAAGGGTTTGGACACTGAGTTCTACTTACACAAAGCAAGAAACATGCGGTAAAAAAGGTCATAATCATGAGGGCTGCAATGACCATGCCAAGTGTCCCAACTGTGGCGGTGATCATCCTGTACGGTCCTGTAACTGTGAAATGTTTAAAGAAGAAAAAGCAGTCCTTACTATTATGGCTAAGGAAAAAATATTTTTTAACGCTTCAAAAAAGTTATATAAAACCTCTAGGCCTGCTCTAGAAGGCAAATCATTTACTGCAGTGGCTTCAAATCAGAGCAACACTCCATGCACAAATATTGGAGAATTGGCTAAGGCAGTCAAAATCTTGACTGACCAAGTTGTTCAGCTAGTCGCCCTATTCTCTAAAGTGTCTCCTTCCGCTACCGCTTCTGTTTCAGTCTCAGAAGCAGAAATAGAACCATCTATTCCTGCTCTTGATCTGAGAACTAGGACTCAGGAAAAACTATCATAAAAAAGAAAACGACTCCATTATCTGGGGTAAAGCAATTTTTTAACACTTTGAACCCTGGACCCTTAACGCATTGTCGTGCGTAGCTACCTGGGGGTTTTGGTAGAATAAAAAAAATTTGTAACTTTTTTTTTGATATAGGAGTGTTAAGCCTCCTCACCACTGCGACCCATAAGATCTATTGTGGTGTACATCCCTTTCTAGTGATCATCCCAGATCCCTTTCAGGTCTCTTACGAAACCAATAAGGGTCCCGGGATCAACACAACGTACCTCTTCCAGGCTAACAAAAGCATTTCCAAGAGCCGTAAATCTTCTCAGTGTGAGAGCCTCGCACTCGCACAGCAGGTGTTGAGCCGATTCAGTTCCGAGGGAGCAGAATCGACAAGAGTCTTCCGAGACCAGCCCCATTTTTTGAGGTGGTATTTGGCCGGGCAATGACCAGTGAGAATTCCCACAATCCGTCTAAGGTTATTCCTACCCAATAATAAAAGCTTCTGTGCTTTTGACTTAGAGAGACAGATAAACATTTTTGCCTGCCTAAGCCCAGGAGCATTGTTCCAATGTGTGGACCAGGTCTTCTCCGTCCAGACTTCAACAACATTTCTCAGATGGCTTTTAGGCCTCCCACAGAAAGGTTCTGGATTAATGAAGGGCTTTTTAGCTCCTATTCTAGCAAGTCTATCTGCTGCCTCATTGCCCTTAATACCTACATGACCAGGCACCCATTTAAGAGTAACTTCATTGAGTCTAGCCATGTCATTCACTGCTTTAAAACAGTCCCAAACTAGCCTTGATTCAAAGGCGAATGATTCAAGTGCCTTTAAGGCTGCTTGGCTATCAGAAAGGATGTCAATTCTAGCTCCCTTAATCCCTCTTTTTAGGATTCCACGGGCGCAGAGATCTATCGCCACGACCTCCGCTTGAAAGATTGATGGTAAGGCTCCCATAGCCCTAGATATACTGCACCTAGGACCATAGACTCCTGCACCAACTCCGCTGGCCATTTTGGAGCCATCCGTATACCATTCTTGTATGTGTCCATGACCAGCACTATCTGCCTCCTGGAGACCATCTATCTTCACTGTGAAGGAGTGGTCGAAATTAAGTGTCCTTCTCATCACATCAGACACCATAAGGTCCACCTTGAGCCCATGAAGCTCTTGCAATATGGTCAGGTGACCTACCAGATCTCCTGGTTTATAGTTATGGGTCCCCATCATCGCCAGGGCAGATCGCAACGCAACCCCCCGCACATAAATGTGCAAAGGAGGCAGATCGAGAAGTACCTCCATAGCTGATGTGGGACAAGAGCGCATGGCTCCACAAATCCCTAGGCAAGCTAGCCTTTGTAGTTTTTGCTGCCTGTTTTTGGCACCAGTCTGTTTGACCTTCTGCCACCATACCAAGGCCGCATACGTGATAATTGGCCTAATAATGGCAGTGTATGACCATGCAGCCATTTTGGGGGTAATGCCCCATGTTTTACCATAGAGCTGATTACTAGCCCAAATAACCCTGGTAGCTTTTTTTAGAACTGCTTCCAACTGAGCATTCCAGAGAAGCCCTCGATCAAGAATTAATCCAAGATACCTAGCCTCCCCCGAAAGCTCCAGTCGGACCCCATTGATAGAGGGGAGTTCTATCGTCAGTTTCTTTCTTCTGGTGAAGGGGACAAGTACAGTTTTGGCCGGGTTGATACTTAGGCCCTGCCCCTGACACCAGTTCCAGAGCCTTTTCCATAAGCTCTGATATAGTATCATCATGTTTACCACGGATTACTATCACAAGATCATCAGCATAGCCAATAGCCTCAAAGCCCTTGACAGCCAATTTGACCAACAGTTCATCAACTACTAAAGACCACAAGAGAGGAGAAATAACACCTCCCTGCGGACAGCCTCTTACGGACCGTGTTACTAAAGAGTCATCTTCGTTTTTTACAAAGATTCTTCTTTGAGCAAGCATGGAGCAGATCCAGTTAGCTGCTCTGGGTTCCACCCCTTTAGAGATGGCAGCCCTTTTAATGGACGAGAACGAGGTATTGTCAAATGCCCCTGCAATGTCCATAAATACACATAAGGCAACTTCCCCACACCTAAGGGCATGTTCAACCTTACCCACAAGCTCATGAAGTGCAGTAATGGTTTATTTACCAACTTGGTATGCATGTTGGCTACTATGCAGAGGTTTAACACTCAAGTGAGTACTCCTAATGTGCTGATCCAGCACCTTCTCACACGTTTTTAAGAGAAACGAAGATAGGCTAATTGGTCTAAAGGATCTTGGCAAGTCCATAGCCCTTTGGCCACCCTTCGGGATGAAGACTACTTCCACATCCCTCCAGGAAACAGGAATATAACCTAACTCATAGCAAGCCCTGAAAACCTCTACCAGATTTGGCAGGAGTATATCAAGGCCTTGTTGCAAAAAGGCAGGGAAAAAACAATCCCTGCCTGGACATTTAAACTGCTTCAACGAGTTGATAGCCTACTTGACCTTATTAGGCGAGAATATTGTTAGAGAGGCAGTGCTGCCTGATCCCCGCCTTAACCACGAGGAGCCAGGATCAATAGGCACTGCGGTACAACATGTATCAGCATAACTGCCAGGAAAATGGGTATCTAGGAGAAGCGCCAAGGACCCTTTACGATCCCTGGTGTATTCCCCATTATCCTTCTTTAAAAGGCCCATAGGCCTAGTGTACTCCTGTTTGAGTACCTTTTGCAATCTAGCAGTCACGTGCATCTCTGTGACTCTGTCACAGAATTGTTTCCAAGATCTCCTCTTAGATCTTCTTAACTCTTTATTGTAGGAGGTAAGGGCCATTCTATAAGCTCCCCACTCCTTAGTACGCTTAGCGCGATTAAAGAGGCATCTAGCCTCCTTCCTCAGCTTACTAAGCGCACTATTCCACCATGGTACCTCTCTTTTAGCCTTGGGGAATGACACAGGACAGCTTAATTCAAAAGCTGTCAAAATTGATGATTTAAGTCTATCAGAAGCATAATCAAGACTCGTTAAAGTCAAGATTGGACCAACGTCTTCTTCCAATTCAGCCTTAAGAATCTCTCTTTACTCTCCCCAGTTAGTTTTTTGTGGGAGTTTAATCGCTGCCACAGGTTTCTTCTCATAAACAAGGTCAAATCTTATGTGTTTATGATCGGACAACGATGGCTCATTACTAACGTGCCAATTCATAATCTTATTACTAATATGTGTGGTTGACAAAGTGAGGTCAATTGCCTCCTGTCTGTTCCCACTCACATAGGTAAACTCATTACCAACATTATTAATAGCTAGGTTACAGCTAAATAAATAAGCAAGCAGTTCCTCACCTCTTTTATCCGTTCTCTTGCTTGCCCATACATGGTGATGGCTATTGGCATCACAGGCAACTATTAGCTGAAGTCGCCTCTCTTTACAATATTCCACCAGCCTTCTGGCTTCAGGAGGAGGAATGACATCAGTACCACCTGGGAAATAGGCTGAGGCCACAATAGCCTCATAACTACCCCCAGGAATCGGTACTTCTACCAGCACTGCTGTGAGATCCCTAGAAACAAAATCAGAAATTAGGATAGCATTGACATTTTTACGAACAAGAATGCAAGCTCTAGGTCTACCATGACCATTATCATAAATCAACTTACCATTAGGAGTTGAGAGTCCCCTAATAAGGCCTCCACTATACCATGGCTCCTGGATAAGAGCCATGTCTAAGGATTCACAGACAAACCTCCTGCCCAGCACAGCAGATGAGGCCTTGGCATGTTGGAGATTTATCTGCAACATCCTCAGGTTGTGGGTCATTGCTGATCCCTCCTCCCATCAGACCCTAAGGTCTTTGGGAGCTGGCTTTCCGACAAAGCCTTTCTGCCAGATCCTCTACCTCTCTCTGGACGACGTCCCTCCTATTATAGCTCCCCCTGCCTCCCCGCGCAGCACGACCACACTGAGAAACAGAGGGGCCTTCAGGATTGGACTTCCTAAAAATATCAGGCCAAGTTATTCCCGGTACCCGTTCCACCCCCCCCCCCAGAGCATCACCCTCCCGAGACCCAGATGGCCCCGAGGAGGTGGAGGGCCCAATAAGCCCAGGCTCTTTCTCCCCAACAATCCGCAGATTAGCTCCTTCCCAGGGTTTAAAAGTGTCCCCTAGGGACATAACCCAGTTTGCAGTTCCTTCATTGGAACAGCTAAGGATGCAATAGCCAGCCTCAGCTACAAAACCATTGAATTTGGGGGTGATGGCAGATTTACGCATCCTCAAGACCAACTCCAGAATCCCCCCCTGCACGGAACACATTTGCTCCCCGGTCAGGAGAGACCCCGGAAAGTCCGAGGGAAGGATACCCACACGAACACCAGAGATGGCTTGACTATAGCCCATGGGTCTCGGAGCATTACACTCCTGAGCAAGGGTGCTTTCCCCTTCTTTTATCTTTTTATGGGATAGATTGGATGGTGTAGAACCATCCGACCGCTCCATCTTCCTATCCAGGAGTATGCCACGGGCCTCTTCAGCACCATAGCCCTCCTGGCGGAGTTTACGAAGGCGCTTTTTATCAGCGCCACAAAGCTTTACAGGACCTTTATGGCCCTGTGGGTTGTCTGTCTGCATCGGACTGGGGACTTCACCACTCCCACTACTGCCCTCCACATCCGATACACCGCAAATACCAAAAGGTACTTCCCCATGTGCTGAGTCACTTGTCACAGTCACCATTGGGGTAGAAATCAGAGGCACATTAGCCTCCGATGCAACTTGAGTTGCGGTGGAACCAGGAAGTTCCTTGTCGACGGTCGCCAGCACATTGAGACCTATTTCTTTGTTTTCCATTTTTTCATGATTTATGCCACACCCGTGGCCTGGGTAAAAGTAAGAGAAGTGTGTGTGAGTGTGTGTAAGAATGTAGATCCCGCTACAATGATCCATGCCGCAGATCCAGACCCCAAAGCAACCCAATTCCCACCCCCGCTACCAACCCCGTGGCCTCGGAAGAGCCCCTATAGTTTACGTACACGGCCCTTACCCAAGCACCACCTGGCAATGCACACAAACCAAGATTTTTGCCAGATGATGAGGCAGCCAACAACAGCTGGTGAGACAAGTCGGGCCTCTGTACTATCTGGCAGCCCGGTGTGCTACCCCGGTTTTATCAACTGTACCCTCGAGGAAGACATGAGATGAGGCGGGCCTCCCGGAGCCAGGAGCCCTGGTATGGATCAGCGGAGCAGGCGTTGAGTAATGAAGTATGTTCTCCAACCAAGGAGTGTCTAAGTGTATGAGGTGGTAGTGTGCTCGGGATGCAAAGTACGTGGGGGGCACAACCCTCCAACGACTACACCTACAGTCGCCCCTGCCGTACTAAACAAACTGAGTTTTAAGAACTCAGCCCCCAGCTCAAATCTGCTCATCGGCACTCAGCTCAGCATGCCACCACACATCGCCAAGTTACTGACCTAACACCGGCACCTCTCGTAGGTTAAGAGCTGAAGTTGGAGTGAGAGAGGCTAAGAGAACCTAAAAGGTTCTTATATTATGTAGGTGAGGCCATTACACTTCATCACTCCCAAAGTGCTGCCAATCTGTTACTTATTTTATTTAAAAGTATAACATATTATATATCATTTTAAAGTCAAAATAATAAGCTTTAAGTAAATGTAAATACTTCAAAGGTTTATTAAAAATACAAAACGGTAACAAATTATGAAAAATTGTACAAAAAAAAAAAATAGCTACATAGTCCTTTAGTTTACAACACTTTATTTACACTTTACAAACACTAAAAAAAAAAAAAAACACTTACGAACTATAAACTTTTCATCAATAAAATACCACCAATAAATAAAAAAAAAAAACTTACAACACAATCAGAACTAATGGAAATACACATCGTCATCGAGTTACATCGCTAAGCAGACAAAAGTCGATTCCTGAATGCACACAGCTGTCAGACACCATCTGATATTTATATAATATTTTTGTTGGCCAGTGTTATAAAAATTCCAAAGGCCAAAGTCATACAAATTAAAACAACTAATAAACATGATGAGAATGACTAACTCAAATATATGCCAACCAAGCTGAGTTATAGAATTAAATAGAGTGACCCGAGGTATACTCGGGCTTCGGTAGCTGGCGCCGCGAACTTGGCCCGACCTATACTCGGGCTCAGAGTTCAAAGTGTTAAAAAATCCTATACTTGTCCTTCTGTAGTAACAGGGAGAAATTTTGGATCCGTTCCAGGAAAGAAACCTTTTGCTATAAAAAGCAAAATTGTCAATGTCAAAAGTAGTAAAAAAGAAATTTTAAAAAGAGGTTCCCCTACAAATCCTCCTAAAAACCCCGATCCTTACCCTTTTCCACTTTCAACATCTTCCAAGACGTGTGAGGAAACTATGGAAGTGGACAAGGACACTCAACCAAAAAACCATCCTGTCGCTACAGGACAGGAAAATAAAAAGGTTACTTCTAAATATTTATTTATTTTAATTTGAATATATATTATATTTATCTCAACATATAATATGAACTGTTGCAATATATTTATTCATTAATCATCTCTATGTTCATGATCCCAAATATGAATGTGGTTCAGTGGAATTTAAACGGTGTTAGGAGTCACATGGAAGATCTGAAAGTCTTGTGCGAGATACGTCGCCTCTATTCGTTCATCTCCAGGAGACACATCTTCATAATATCCATTCTTTACACGTAAGAGGGTATTCCGTCTTCAGATCAGATTTTGTTACAGAGGAGAGAGAAAGAGGTGGTGTAACCATACTTGCTCACAACTCTCTGTGGATGGTGTTCCCGTAAATCTGGATACACCATTACCAGCAGTAGCAATTCAGTCGCTGTTCCCATAAAACTAACTATATGCAGCCTATACCTGCCACCAAGCTATACCGTCTAAACAAACGACTTGATGGATATAATAAACCAATAATTACCTGCTCCAATTCTGTTGCTTGGCGATTTCAACGCACATCATTATTCGTGGGGATCCTCTACCTGCAGCCCAAAAGTTATCCGGGTTGAGAGGATACGATCCGATTTAGATTTGTTTTTACTTAATGACGGATCATTAACGCACTTAGGAGGTTGGACGGTCATAGACTTGTCATTTTCAAAACGTTCACCAGTTCCTTGGTGGAGTGACAAATGTAAAGAAGCTCTGTGCTTACGAAGAAAAGCATTAAGGACCTTTAATCGAATACCGACAGGAGAAAATCTAGAAAATAATAAAATCTTGCGTGCCAAAGTTCGCATAGTATTCAGGCAGAGCAGGAAAGATTCTTGGACCCATTATATCGGTACAATAATCAGAACGACTCAAACATCAACAGTGTGAAAGAAGTTACGTTCTGTATGTGGCCATGCTTCCTCTGCTCCTTTGGTTGGACTGACGCGGCAGGGTGGGATATTGACTGCAGACAGTCATTAAATTGTAACCATTTTGGGCTCATCCTTTTCTAGGTTCTCTTCAACTGCTGTGTTTTATAATGCTTTTCGAACATATAAAACTGCTGAAGAGGCCATGCCATTCATTATCGGCATATCGCAGGATTCTTCGTTAAATGACCCATTTACAATGGATGAATTGGAATCTGCCTTATTGTCAGATACGGATTCAGCTCCCGGACCCGATAACATCATATATTCTATGATTAAACACCTTCCTGAGTCGGGTAAAGCAGCTCTTCTTCAAATATACAATCGTATATGGGATGAGCATATTTTTCCTGATTCTTGGTTGGAGGCCAAAGTAGGGTCATTCTACAGAATGTGAGATATTGCAGTCACATAAGGTTCTTTCTTATAAAAAAAACCATCAATTGTTATTTTATTTGTTGATGGTATGTAGATAAGTACCTATCCTATCCAATTCATTAAATTTACTAATAAATCATTAATAGCCTAATTGTTTTTAATCCCTGAAACCATGACACTACACGACCATAACGTGTCACTCTCCCAATGCCCATAGTTCTACTCCGCTAAAATAACAGTAGAACACTATTTAAAATAACTTAAATAATATGCACTAATGTAAATATGCTTCGTTTATATCTTGTTAGAGTTATAAAAGAATAAACTAAAAAGTTAATGAAAAGTAACAGCGCAATCGTTGTCACTGAAGACTGTAAAACGACCATAACACGGTGTTGACAGTTTTGGAGTTTCCCAACAGGTGCCACCACAAGCTCTATTTTTGTGGCGCCATGTCAGTTGAGTAATGAAAGCGACCTAGTGCTTGTGTATCGAAATGGGTTTTTTTTGTGCATCTGGTTTAATGGATAATATGACCTGAAAGGTAAAATATATGTTACACAACCGTAATGCAAATTTTATCTATTTGTAATTATAAATGGATACTTTTAATGGTTGAATGTCAATGGTATCAAAGCTCTGGAATGAAATCCCAAGCGTCATTTGGTTAGGTTGACCAATATGGTGCGAGTTACGTTTTAATGTTGAACTTACTCGACCACGACCATAACTCACAGAGCCATGCTGCCTCCATTACGGTCGTGTGTTATGGTTGTGTTTTCAAAGAGGGTTTGGTCATTGTTTTCAGTTTTAAATACATAAATAAATCATTTAACAGTATTTTTTTTTAATTTAAAAATGTTTTAACAAAAGTCCATAACAAACTATCCAATAAAATAATATAATCACATAAACTGTATTATTTTATTGGATATTTGTTCTTTTGCTGTGTTTTAGACACTATAATAACGCAGTCCACTTTTTTGTACACTTTACCTTTATCTTTTTTTATTACCCGACTCATTCTACGTACTTTTATACAAAATATAATAACTTAAATAATTTTCCTGGATGAAAGTTCGCTAAAAGAAGCATACCTTACCGATACGCAGCGTATTGTTTAAGCAGTGGCAAAACAAATTAAGGTGATACGCAGCGTATCACTTTTCTCCAGCCTGAAAGGGATGTGTTATACCAGGTGTCTTAAAAGTCCCACCCCCTGTTATTTTTTTTTATTAATGGAAATAGACAGATTTGCTTTGGGGATTGTTAACATGAATAAAAATTTAGTTTTTTGGTGTATCGTAAATTTCATCCCCTCAAAATTCGGGGGTAAGTCGAAAATTTTAAATGAGAACCCCTATTGAGTGACACCTCATTTTAAAGGCCTTGATAAAAAAAGAAGATTGGCGCAAAGTGCAGGTCTGTATATTGACTTTATCCAACACAATGGCCAATTAAAGTTACAATTTTTCCCCATTTAAATAGCATTGATATGTTAAAGATGATACGGTACATCTGTTATTTTTTACAAGGGATTCCAGTATATCACCTAATCTAAGTTATAAAACATAGTAATTAGTATAAAAACAGTAAAGCTAAGCCCTCTGGAACCCCTTTCTCATTAAAAATTTTCGACTTGCCCCCAAAATACCCCATTTTTGGGGGAGAGGTTAAAATTTACAATACAATAAAAAACTCCATTTTTGTTCATGTTAACAATCCCCAAAGCAAATACGTCTATTTCCATTAATTAAAAAATAATAGGGTGGGTGGGACTTTTAAGACACCTGGTATGTTACAGATTGGTTGAAACAATGTAACAACAATGGATTCAAAAAAAGGAAAAGTTGCCAAATCCAAAATAACAAACAAGGAAGTTGAGAAAAGAAGGGCAGCAAATAGAGAGAGACAAAGAAAATTTAAACAAAGAATTAAAGAAGATGAACAAAAATATGAAGAATTTAAGAAGGCAGAAAAGGAAAGAAGAAGAGGAAAAGATTCCACTTATAAAAGATTTAAATGACAGAGGGAAGAGAAAACAAAGAGCAGAATGGAAAAAACAAAATCAAAGGTGAAGTGAAAACAAAAAGAAAAATGATGGAACGATGGCACTAAATAATGCACTCTCACCCCCACAATCACCAGCAATAAGTGATATTGTTCATGAGGAACAATCTGAAGAGCATGTCAGTCCTATTGAAAATGAAAATGCAAATGAAGTGGTTTATAAGCCACCTAACATTTAATTCGAAATATTAAAATTACCGGTAAGTCATCAAGAAGTACACAAAAAGATGAAGAAGATAAAAAAAAGAAAAAGAGTCAAGGAGAAGAAGATGGAAATGTAGAGATAAGTATAAAAACTAAATTAAAATATTGGAGAAGCAGCTGAAGAGGCAAGACAAATTAATTAATAAATGGAAACAAAAACATGCTCGTTTGTCTAAAAAGCGCTAAAAAAATTATTCGCCTAATACTTCCAACATCTATCACCAAATTCAAAAGTGCCTTTGGTCATGGGAGACAAAAATTTGGTAAGAAAGAAATTAATTGTGGCTGAAATACTAAATGACTGATGTCTGCATCAAGTCCAGGAGTTACACCTCTAATGCCATCTCCTGTTTCTGACTCGTCTTCTACCAAGTTTGGCAAAGTCGAGAGTTATATAAAAAAATATAAAGTATAACAGAAATGTGCTCAATTTTGGGGTGGAGAAAAAAAGGAAATTATTTGGTGAGTTTCAGAAACAAACTCAGGAAACAAAGAGAAATTTGGTCACAACTAAAAAATGTTGTTACCAGATTTTTGAAGATGATGATAAACTCATTCAATACGCCAGGAAAAAGAGTCACACTTACTAAGAAGAAATGCAAGAAACAAAAGAGGTATTTGTCAGATTCGTTGTTTAATTTACACAAAATGTTTATCTTGGGCAACAATACAAAAATGTCTTACTCTTTATTTTGTCGATGGAAACCATTTTGGGTGGTCCATAGGCCTATAAACGCAAGAGACACATGTCTTTGCAAGACCCATGAAAATTTCAACCTGCTGTTCCAGAAATGCAAACAGTACAAAATAATGTTAGCATTCAAAAATGTCAGAGAAATGGTGGATAGTACAGTTTGCGATACCGACAAATATTCTTGCATTTATCGAGAGTGTTATGAGTGTAAAAGTAGTTCAGTAGATTAGTAGATGATTTATCCACACCACCATCTGATTCTGCTGTACACTATTATGAGTGGAAAGTGGTCAAGGAAGAAAGAGAAAAAAGAGGGAAAAGGTAGATGTTAAAGTAACAAAAAAATGTAAAGAGTATTATACCTTAAATGAATTGAAGCAAAAGCTTTTGGCTGCCATGAAACCTTTTATGAATTACATGTATAGAGTTTTTCATCAATCATTATTTTCTAAAGAACTAAGAAGTGATAAATTAGAGGAAGATGAGGTGTTTGTAATCATTGACTTTTCAGAAAACTATCAATTGAAATACTCTAATGAAGTCCAAAGTCCTCATTTTGGTGCATTCAATGAACAATTAATTGACACTACACACAGGTGGATACTTCTTTAAAAACCAGAATAATGAATAGGGTGAGGTTCTAAAAGTAAAATCAAGACTTTTTGCACAGTTTCTACTTGCAATAGACATGATGCTTCACCCATATGGGCCCATCTTCAACCTGTAATTAGACAAATAAAGGAGGAGAATAATCATATTAAAAAGGTACACATTTTAAGTGATGGCCCAACAAAACAATATAGGAACAAGAGTAATTTGCAATTATTTTGTCATTTCTTAAATCACCATGGATTCGATAAAGCATCTTACAATTTTAGTGAAAGTGGGCATGGCAAAAGTATTTCAGATTGTAACTTGCTTGGTTACAAAAATTTAATTTAGTGAATTTATTTAATATAAGAAGTCGACAAAAAAAATTAAAAACCATAAAAAATACTCTAGACTTCTATTTTTATAAAAAATGTTCTAACATCCGAATGATGCTAGGCTATACTTTAACTTTACTTGAATTCAATATTTAATTTCAATAAGGGTAGGTTCTGATTGTATGGTAGTACTTTGAAAGACATAAGGATGTAACAAACTTGACTCAAAAGACATCTGATAGTGGTACACTTTTGATTTATTCAACCATACTTATTCTACAATCTACACATTATACATTTATATATACACCTCATATTATTATTAATCTAAAATCTTAAAGACTAAAGACGCTTTGAAGTTTATTAGCAAAATCAATTTAAAAAAATATGGCATGTAGGCTAGGGTCTAAATTACGTTATTTGTATCTCATGAGATATTGAATTTTAAATGAAATCTGAGTCTATCAGTTTACAAAGACATGTCTGAAAAAATTTAGATAATGTACAAAGTTAGTGATACTTGCGGATTTTATGAAGATCTCACATAACACTGTTCTTATAAAACATTTCACCAGTTCATGGCCACGCGTTCACTCAATCATATTAAATCACCACAATCCTCAAAAAACACTCGTTGAATTTTCATGTCGAAGAGTACAGACTTTGTATTATTAATATACTTCAATTTGAAACATAACTTTTGCTACTTAGTCATGACAAACTCATTGTTTAAAGAACACTTTGCAGAACTCTACATTCTCAATGCCTTACACTATGCCATCTTGAGAAGAAGGAAGAAGACGGAAGCATGGACTGCCTTTCCGTAAAGATGAGAATAGGGGAGGCTAGTCGCAATGGACTTGTCCACCTCGCCTTATATATTCTACAATCACATTATACTGTTTTTTTTTATTTTCACTTGATTTTAATTGTTGTGAGTTTCTTATTTATTGTTATTGTTTATTGTTGTTTTCAGACACGGTTTTCGTCGTATGCCAGCTTTTGTATTGCTTTACTATTAATATATTCAACACTGTATATTTTTATATTATATAACTGTATTTTACATCTATGATTTTACTATGCCTGCTATTTTATGAAGTTATATTATATGCCATGTTATTTCATGAAGTTATATTATATGCCATGTTATATTATTTTATTGTATTATTATTTATATGAAATAAAAATGCGTCTTGTTTTAATATGATTTGCTTTGTTTCTTTTATTTATTCTTTTAATTAGCGTCTTGTTTTAATATGTTATTTATATTATATGACATTTCTCAAATGTCATATAATACTTATGTTTTTATATCTTGCCAAAAAGGCGACATGTCACAAGATGGTGTAGGAGGGCTGATAAAGAGAACCGCAGTGACATATCTAACATTGATGAGTTTTAACTGCTGTGAAATATTTGAAAACAGAAGTTCTTGTTATAACAGAAAATCAAATTTGTGATGTTGACAACATTTTGAAGGATAAAATTATTGAGGCCGTGCCAAACACAATGAAGCTTCACCAAGTTACTTGGTCAACTTGTTCAAAGATGATTATTACATAACTGTAGATTTTTATCATGCACAAGCTGTAGAAATCTTCCAAACTGCAACCACTTTGGTAACAAAATATCAAAACAACATGACTTGTCTCAACGTCTACCAAAAGCCAAAGAACATCATAGTATCCTTTATTTAATATTTTCGTTCACCATTATTAGCGAATTTCCATAGGAAAAATGAGCTATTGCAGTGGCCCTTATGGTGAGACCCAAGTTCGGGAGTAGCAAATGAGCACCGATCATGGTCCCCAGAACACGTTTTGGGGGATAAAAAAAATGTATATATATATGTATATATATATATATATATATGTATATATGTGTTCGCACTCTAGCGGCCGGATTTTAAGTCCGATTTGGTTCAAATTTGGTATACATGTTGGTTGTCTATGTGGCTCGGACGAGTTCGTTAGCCAAAAAAATCCAACAACCGGAAGTACGTTTTTTGACCGGAAGTAACTTTTTTTTTTTATTTTTGCTACGAGAATTAAATTTTTTTAGAGTTTTTTCTATAAATATAAATGTAGGGTGTTCTTCTGCACATTTTGTTTTTTTACGCGACCTTATAGCTCGCTTGGTTCCCCCAAAATCGATCAAAACGTAAAATACCATAAAAGTACCCGGTTCGAAGCCAAGTGTGCAAACTCGCGAGGCCATTAGGCGCAAACAAATTCTACTAATATATTGCGTACACACAGACAGCTGTTCAACGCCTTCTTGAGTAGACCTATTTCCCAAATTGTTGGTTGAAACCCTAAAACATAGGCCTATAAACTTGATTTTGGAAATTTGCTCAACTCACGTCAGCGGTCCAGCTGCGTGGTCGAATTATTTTAGAAGATAAACTAAACGAATTACATAAGTAGGGAATAACATAAGATCTTAACCTAACCTAACATTTTCTAAACCGAATATAATTTAGAGAAAAAATATTCGAATCCATAACAATAAATGGGCAGTTCAATTCCTTAACATCTTGTACATAACTTCAAACGAAAACAAATCTGTGACGAACCTTTACAAGAAATACAACGGGCGATGACTTCTTACAGTGATGGTAATGTC
The DNA here is from genome assembly GCA_018207615.1 of Philaenus spumarius. NCBI lineage: Eukaryota > Metazoa > Arthropoda > Insecta > Hemiptera > Aphrophoridae > Philaenus > Philaenus spumarius. The sequence goes on along the minus strand of JAGFPH010003556.1, from coordinate 110,956 downwards.
CCTTCTGAAGATGAAAGTTGTACCAGTCTTGGATAAAGACAATTAAATATATGGAAGCTATACTGGACCACATAGACTCGACATGTTCAAAAGACTTACCTTAAAAAAATAATACTTGCCAAACTGAAGAAATGTCTTAGCCAATCACTCACAAATATTATTCAGATATATTGAGGTCAACTCAATAAAGAAGAAGTTAGATTAGATTTTGATTTATTGACCAAAACCAAAAAAAAAATAAAAAATATTTTAAATATATATTAAAAAAAGAAATGACAATAATAACAAAAGTTAAAATTTATACGCCCTTAATTACAAAAAAAGAATTTAAGAAAAGTTTACCTTTACAATATTAATTTTGTTAAGTTTAAAAGATCCCTCCCCAAAAAAATAAAAGTTGAAAAACCCTCTCCATTAATAATAAATACAAATTTATACAATTCTATTAATTATACAAAATCACAAAATTAGATACATTGTACCATGGATTTATTAATAGGTAACATTTAATTTGTTGGCCAACCTTAATACTAAATGAAATTAAATAATAAAAATAATGGCGTTTAATAATTTAGTGAGACGTCTCTCTTATAATAAATTTTAAAAAAACTTTAGATTTTTGACTGAAATCCCTGGAGGTTGTAGTTCCAAAATTTGCTAGCTGTCCCATCCAATTAAATTAAATTATAAAAGACATTTATTATATTAACTCTAAGAAAGACAACAATATTTACACAACCTATTCAAAAAATAGTTTATGAGTAATGTTCACTGCAGATTTAAGTACAAGTTTATTGTTTAGTTCATAGCTATGTTTTCAACTAATAGATAGGAAATTGAGTGTAACTACTTTGAAGCACTAGGCACTGTCGGCGAAATTAAGTAGAAAAGAGTTGTATTGGTGGTCTGAAGGTAATGGTTTTTAATTGCAGAAGAACATATTTAACCCTCCATCTTGCACCAGTTATACACTGCATGTAAAACAAAAGAACATGGTTTTAGCAATTATGGTAGGTTTTAAAACCAAAAACATTGTGAACAGACTTTAGGCTTAAAGAGTTTGCCTTTATATTATTTTGGTAAATGTTTAACAGGCTAGGTTGAGAATAACTTTGTTAATTGGTAATTCAAGATTTAACATTAGTTAACCTGTTACCATTTGTCATGTTAAACTTTAACTGTTACCACATGTAAAATGCAAACACATGTGAAATTCAGAATGCACATGGAAGTTCATATGTTTCAGACTTTCCTCAAAACGGAATGACCATAAGATAATAAAGTTACACAACTTTACTTTACTTTATGACTTTAAAGTTATAACAGTATGGTTACACAATTTGCTTTAACCTAGACTTAGGTTTGAATTTAGGCAAGAGCTACACTAGGTTGTACACTAATTGTACTCAAAGAATCAAAAATTGAATTAGATAAATATTAAAAATACACTTAATAATTTTGAAATATTATTGATAATATTGAATATAAACTTGGCAATAACTTACAAAGCTAATGTTTAATTAGCAAAAATGAACGCGTGAAGACATTTGATTTGGTTACTTTGCTATGACATACCTGGTGTTTTGTTGAAAAGGCTTTAAAAATAAAGCATGCTATTTAATAGCGCAATGAAGTGTCGTTCAATAAACACATGACTATAACATTTGTATGATTAATTTCCGAACAGGTTAAAGTTTTGAACGACTTTACGCATGGCGTCGCTTGTCTTGAGTGACTAGACAGAACTACAAAGAAAAGAATGGCTACTCTCTACAGAAAAATGCCGTGTCTAAAGTTGGCCCAATGCGCAAGACTGCCAACAGCTGGTGGCTCTGTTGAGTGGTGTCACCTTGCTGGATAAAAAGAACTACTAGAGCACCTGTAGTGCTGGTGTCGGTAATACAGAAAGTATTTGACAAACGTAATATCTTGGTGGCACGCAACTTAAATAACGGCACAAAGTCTCTACCAGTTCCCTCAACATAGTGCTCCCAGAATCCTTTTGAAAAGCTTATTACAGTTTAGACTACTACTTGACTTCTTAATCTAGTTGTATTATTGTATTCAGTTTAAGGCTGTTTTCCTTAATGTGATGTATCAGAAAAATCAAATTTTGGTTAAGCTAAGCAGTGCAAAAACAATTAAATATTACACAGCAAAAGTGATTCATATTGATGATGACGGGGATTATGAAGTTAGCTACTTAAGAAAATCCGCCGGTATTGAAAAAATTGTGTTCCCAAATGTAGAGGACATAGCAAGTGTTACCAAACAAGATATCGTTCAGGTCTTGCAAACACCTGTAGAATGCAGGGGTGTTTATACTTTTGACAACGAACTCCATAAGTTTCCAAATATGAGTTAGTTTTGATCAAACATGTTCCTAAATTTAGTTTTCAAGCAAAATGATGTAAAATAGGTAATTCTTCCTTGTTCTTTTTTAAAATTATATTTGGACATTCCACTAATTACTTTATCTGGTTTTAATTACACCTTCATTTGATTTCTCTGTAAAAATGTTAAATTTAATCTACATAAAAAACACCAATGCTTTATTGAACGGGGCTCATGCTGTTACAAATTGAGATGAGGGAGAGTATTCATTTATATTTTAACTATATTAGATGTAGAATTTTATTGGTAGCCTACGGTGCAACACGCGATGAAGTCAAATCGCATAGTTGCATTTTGTAGCAAGCCAACGACCGAGCTAGACGAGTAAAACTGAGTGGGGACAAAGATGTTAAATAGAGGCAACTAAATTCGACACAAGGCTTTTTGGGTGACGAGTGTAGGTGTACGTCGGGGCAGGACGAGCTGACCGGAAGAAGCCACGAGGACAAAATAAGGTGAGGGAACATTTATTGTGAATATTTGGGGAAAGTGTTATAGCATCAAGCTAAGTAGAATCAGTTTTGTTTGTTTCATAATTAAAGTAATTATTTATTTGAGTGATATCCGTGTTTGAGATTTTTGTGAAATAAACATATTAGCTCAGTTTTGCCCGTAGAGTTAGGCATAAGATTTATATAGATTTAAATTGATTGTTGTAGGATGTATAATTATTAAAGATTATTATTTCTGAAGATGTTAGTAGAGCACTGTACTTAATAGTCTATCTCTTATTGGAATTAAAGATATGTTAAGATATTCTTGATGGGGTTTGAGTTATTGTAGCAAGTATATTATCCTCTCACAAAATAATTAGAGCCAAGCGAGTAGTCTTTATATAAAGATCCCTACGTAATAATGCACACGACCATAACATTAAAACATGATCGTAACATTCTATGAAAGTATAAATAAAATGTTAAAAACTATATAAAAGTCATATTTAACACTGTAATACATTTTTAAATACTTATTCGAATAGATTTAGATAATATTTACATTTTTAATGAAACAGATTTTTGTTTATCTAAGAAAAAGAGACGTGTCAATCAACTTTTGTGATCAGACAAACAAATTTTGCAAAAAATCTTTAATTATGAAAAAAAGAAAAATATTCTTTCAATATTTTTGTTTAACACTGATCTACCCCATGAACCAACTAATAATAAACATTTTTACAAAGCTAATAAATGTTTATAATTATTACCAAAAGTCTGTTATGGTCGTGTAATAAATGTTGGCCCCACACCATAAAAACCATTATAAAACATAAAATAATGGGAAAAACATTATCCTTCCAATGGTTTTTATTTCTTAGGTACTTACACAGAAATATCTTGCTTTCTGTAGAATTGCCCAGTAATTCCTCTATTAAAACCAGGGAAAGACAAAACTGATCCAAGTAGTTATCGCCCTATCTCTCTCACCAGCGTTCTTTGTAAACTGGTGGAGAAGATGGTAAATCGGCGGCTTGTATGGTACCTTGAAAGTAACCAACTGATCTGTAAAGATCAGTGTGGTTTCCGACAGGGAAGATCATACATCGATCGGCTGGTTTTGTTAGAGTCGGCTATCAAAATGCTTTCCTTCTTCGTCAGACACTTGTTGCAGTGTTTTTTTTTTTATCTTGAAAAGGCATATGACATGGCTTGGAGAAGAGAAATTCTAAATATGAAATCTAAATGTATTACAATCTTGGGGTATTTAGGCGAGAATCTTATCATTTATTAAAAATTTCCTGTCTAATCGATATTTTAGGGTGCATCTTGGATCCACCTTATCAGATTGATTTTACTTAGAAAATGGTGTCCCTCAAGGCAGCGCACTCAGCTTCACCTTATTTGCAGTTGTTATTAATAGCATCACTGCTAATGTCCGAATACCTGTCCACTGTTCTCTTTTTATTGGTGATTTTGCCACTTACATGGCAACTGCAGAAAGAACACTGCAATAATTAACAATCAACAAATTACAAACATGGTCCAATCAGACCGGATTTAAATTTTCCGCTTCTAAAACTCTACTCCGATAACACTCACATTTCTAGATCTTATATTCGTCCATAGACTCTCTTGGAACCCGCATGTGACAAATTTAAAATTATGCTGCATTAAGATCTTAGATATGTTACGGGTTTTAAGCGGTTCTCATTGGGGAGCCGATAGAACCTGCATGCTGCGTTTTTACCAAGGTCTTATTCGATCATGAATGGACTATGGGTACATAGTCTATTCGTCAGCTAGGTTATCGGTTCTTAAAAAGATTAATTCCATTCATAACACTGCTCTCCGCCTAACATCCGGAGCTTTTCGTTCTAGTCCCATTAGTAGTCCGCTTGTTGAAACGGGTGAGCCATTGCTCACGCGACGCAGACAACAGCTACAATTGTCAATCTACTGCTCCCTATGGGATCAGAACCATCCGCATCCACAATAATCTGGGTATAGCACTACCTCCTATATATGAAAACACCATGTTTTGTCACTTAGAAAGCCTCATGTTGATCTCTCAAAACAACCTGTAGGCCTGTCTAGATATCTAAAACAAACTACACCAAATGTTTACCGTCAGGAATTTATATCCATATGTAAACTTTATCCATCAAGTCATATTATTTTCACTTATGGTTCTAAACTGGACAATAGAGTCGGATGCGCATTTGTTCTTTCATGAAACAGCTTCACTTATGGGTTACCATCCTCCTCTTCTGTATATACAGCAGAACTTAATATTGTTCTATCAACACCGGAGCACCTTCTTATATACAGGGTGTATCAGGAAGAAACGGAAAGAATTGCAGGACATGTTCTACTGGTGAAAATAATGAAAAAAGTTCATATGGTCCGCAAACGCTTCGTTTTCCAGATAACCGCCATTTTGCTTTTTGTACAAAATAATTCATAT
>JAGFPH010003556.1:94548-105261 GCA_018207615.1 Philaenus spumarius | reverse complement strand
TCAATCAGTCAAACCGTTCTCTAGATATGAATTATTTTGTACAAAAAACAAAATGGCGGATATCTGGAAAACGAAGCGTTTGCGCACCTATGTTTATATGAACTTTTTTCATTATTTTCACCAGTAGAACACGTCCTGCAATTCTTTCCGTTTCTTCCTGATACACCCTGTATATGCTCAGATTCAAGACGTGCACTTCAGTCCATTCAAGATATGTACTCTCCTAACCCTTTGGCCAAAGATATTCTGTGCTCCACGCACAGACTTTGGCTTCGGGGCGTGGTTCTGCTGGGTTCCGGGTCACGCCAGTATACAGGGAAATACTAAAGCAGACCTAGCTGCTAAGGAAGACACTTCCTTACAGCCTAGCGTGAATGGAGTAATGTCGTCTGACTATATGTCCTCTTTAAAACAAGCCCTATTTAGACAGTGGGAAGAAGAGTGGGTAGCAGTACAAGACAATAAATTCTGAAAAATTAAAGATACCATCGGCCATGGATATCCTCAAACCGCCAAAGCCGTCGAGAGGAAGTGGTGGTTTCTCGTCTACGCATTGGCCATTCTGGGTTGACCCATGGGTTTCTGATGCGTCGGGGGGATCTGCCGCTTTATCCTTATTGCTTAAATCTCCTCTCCATCAAACACCTACTTTTAGATTGCACAAAGTTAAAACATGTTCGTAAGAGGTTTTGCCTACCAAATTACATTCGGAGGATGCTGGGCGACTCCCAAACCATTAATATGGTGTTAGCATTCCTCCATCCATTGAATGTAATTGGTAACATTTGAAAACAGTATACTTTTACGTAACTCAAATACCATGTTAAGATTTATTACTTGTTATTTTAATTAGAGTTTTATTCATTGTTATGTAACAGGACCCTTTATAGCCCTGTAACAAGTTATAGTTTAATTATTTGTTGTTATCGTTGTTATTTTATCGTATCGTATCCATAGTGTGTGTAAATTAAAAAGTTTACACCATGTGTGACATAATATATCTCAATTACTTATTAAGTCTATGAGCATTACGCGAATGCTCTTTGTTTTCCAAGCAATGATAACCACCCAGTTTTTTCGATTATAAAAAACTAGTGGACCCGGCAATGCTTCGCTATTGCTTGATTTGAAACTTTGAAAGCCTGTAATTTATATCCCGTGTAATTCAACATCCTGTAATTCGTATCCCGTGTAATTCAACATAGGCCTAATGAAAAAACTGTTTCTTTTAGTTAAACAGTTTATAAACTTGTAACGATAAGCGTTACAAAAATAAAAATGTAAATATATAAACTGTTAAAAAAAAATGGGATTCGGAAAATTTGCAAAAAATAAAAAAAATTCTCAAATTAAATAAAACGCTATATGTGGATTATTATTATTCACTTCTCCTTCAATTCACTTATTTACTCACCTTAAAAACAAGAAATCGTCGCTCATAATATACCTTGAATCATCAAGAAACACCTCTTACTCCTTTACCTCCATAAATAAAAAAAATTATACATCATGTGTCTCACCTTAAATCCAACGTGGAACTCCTCCTTACACCTAACATACAACTTCACCCTAGGCCTACCTTAAAAACTTTATTTATAAAAACCTTAAAATCACCTTCATTTAACTCTCATATAAAAAAAAATTAATAATCCACATATAACTTCCTGTTTACTCCTTTAGTATTTATGTATTTGTAATTACTATTATCGATTTATTATATTAATTTAACTTTCTCAGGGCTGAGTACTTGGCTGTGAAGTACAAACTAGTGGACGTGCGTGGCTAAATAAAGGAATCTAAGACATTGTAGCGGAACAACTGATCCTTTACTCAGACATTATCAAGAAATAATTATTTACAATTGAATATATCAGCATCACAAAAACAAACAAGTCAATTTTACAAAAATCTGTACAAACTATAGTTAAGCCTATCTTAGACGTATGACGCAATAGAATCAAATCAAGCTATTTGTTAAAATAATCAAAATTTTAAGATTGCAGACTGAAATACTTATGTTCTATGGCCATTGCTACTTACTGAACTGTATATTTCACTGTTTTTACCTAGGATTTTTTTTAAGTTTGCACAAACACATGAGGCACTACCTATTACATGATGCGCATTTTATCGAAACACATGGCACAATTTTTTAAGTCGATCTCTCGTCGAAGATACACATTATATATCGATGTCCTAGCTCGTCTTAACGCCAACACTCCTCTACTTCACTTTTCTATTATTTTCACTGTTCAAACTTTGAAAAAACTGCATGTCTTTTGAGAAAAGTCCATCTCCCACACTTTGCTAAACGCAGAACGTTCTACGCCATCTTAGTGAGTTCTACGGATGAGGTACAAGACCTTCTTCAGTAGAATAGTTTCTCCGCTTACCATGATCAAGTTTATGCTTGTCCTGCGTTCCGACACATATGCCGATATTATGATGTGCTTTGTTATATACGCTGATACATATACTGATTTCTTTACATGTGTTTGTTTTTCTTTTAATTTCAACTGTTCTTCAATCACCCACTAAACCGTCCATTGTGCAATCATTCATTTGTCCTTTTTAACCGTTCGTTCTACAATACGCACTTATTTTCGACTGTCAACAACTTTTTATACAATTCATACACGTTATATCTTTTTGTTGATTAATATACCTTAAGTCTGCTTTTTACTTTATTTACTAATAGTCTGCCTTTTACTTTATTTATTTTTATTTAAATGATTTTACTTTAACTATTTGCGTCACAAAAGAATTTATACATGTATATCAGAATTATAATTGTTTATCATTATATTGCGTCTTTCATTTTATTCAGACCAAACCTCTATGCTTTAGTCATTATGGGAAATTATTAATTTATTATCATCATGAGTATTTCTGTTACATGGCTGTTAGTGTTACAAACTTTTATAAAAAAAGTTATTTATTGTAAATCTTTTAAATATTATCTTAAACTTTTGTATGAACTAATTTTGATATGACCAAACCTTACTATAAGAGGTGACCCGAATGAGTTAAAAAAACAACAACAGAAATCTCACACCCTTGTTTGCAGGGACTATATCAAGCTCGTTCCAAATTGCTTTAAATTTGTTGTCTTAAACATTTTTTGTATAACTGCAATGTTTAAGGGTCGGCTCTAGCTGTCGGCCATGTTGGCTGACACTCCATAACACCAATGTTAAATTAAAATCTAAATTTTTCCTATATTTTTTATCGGATAATTATGATTGATATGTCATTTTAAAGCTATGGCCAATATGCATGCAAATGGCTTTTTCAATACACATTCTGTTTAATATTTATTAACAATTTAAAACAGTGATTTTTAATATTTTTTTATGTTGTCACCATTAATTATAGCGAAAAACTACCAAGCCATTCGCATGAAGAATTTTGTCCCCAAGAGTTTGGTATTTTTTTAAAAACGCTATTTGAACAATTGCGGGTTTTAAATGGATTTAGGCTGAGCAATGTCCGTGTAACCTACCGCCGCTGTAGGGTGATTTTAAATATTTTTTTACGTTGGAACTATTAATTATAGCGAAAAATTACCAAGCCATTCGGATGAAGAATTTTATCCCCAATGAGTTTGGTATTTTAAAAAAAAAACGCTATTTGAACAATTGTGGGTTTTAAATGGATTTAGGATGAGCAATGTCCGCGTAACCTACCGCCGCTACACTGGAGCCGCAGGTTGCTTTCTGCTTTACTAGAGCCGACCCTTAATGTTGAAATCTAAGGCCGGCCGCACACCGGAACGGACAAAACGTCTTTCGACAAAACGTCTTGTCGCAAGACAAGACATTTTGTCTTTTGAAAAAACACTGGGGAAGACAATTTGTCTTTTGACAAAACGGTAAAGTATGACACTTGTACGGCACAGAATTGTAAGTGGTTTATAAATACTAAACAAATATTTAATTTCCTAATAGTTTGTATTACAGTACTTAAAATACATTGTATTTACTTGCACACAACACTTTTAAGATATCTTAAGAGCCTTTCTTCTTCCCGCAAATCCATAACATATGAAACTGAAATACAGTACACCAAATAAATATTTACAAATGTTTCTCCGTAATCAATACTGTATTCAAACAAAAATATAAAACTGTAACTATACATAATATGTACAAACGTTCCATCTAAACCATACAAATAGTTCAATGAAAATAAAGTACACTAAATAAGTAATATTTACAAATATTTCGGAATAATCAAGATGGTTCACAAATAAAATTGTAAAACACTAATTGAAAATAGTGTAGGCCTACTGTATACAATTGTTCCCGAGTGACAAAAACAGTATTTAAAAACATTAATAAGGAAAATTATGATTATAAATAATATTTACATCGAACGTAATTACAACACAAGTGGTCGCGTGAAGTCAAAAACACCACAGGTCATAAACAAACGACTTCTATTTCGAAAATAATAATACAAACTAAAACAGTTGACAGTGATCAGGTGCGTATTCAACTCACGCATGCGCAGTTAGTTTTGTCTTGAGTAAAGACATAAATCCAGTGTCGAAAGTCGAGACGTCTTTTCTTGTCGAAAGATGTCTTTCGACAAGACATGGTCGGTGTGCGGCATCCCCATTTAAACGCATGTTAACTCTTACGTCAAAACGTCTTTCGACAAAAAGTTTTGTCGAAAGACGTTTTGTCCGTTCTGGTGTGCGGCCGGCCTAACCGCACCAGAAGGTCAAGTTGAATGCAATTTTTTTCTTTCCAGCTGAATCTGACATGATCTACCTTTACAATTACCAAGCAAGATGATGAGGTATAAAATAAACCACACAAAACTCATGGACTCATTATCCTTTTTAGGTTTAGTGTTTTTGTTTGTTTGTTTATTAATAATTATCAAATTCTAATATTTATGAAGTATTTAAAAAAAATATATTTTCTTTATAAAATATTACACTTGTATTAAAGATGCACAAACTAACAATTTAACAAAATATAACTCTCAGAATAGAGTAATGCACCTGGCTTATTATTAGTACCTAAGGATCAAAATTAATTAATTATAAGTCTATTTTATATACAATGATTTATTAATACAAAGTTATTTATGTTTAATCATTCATTTATATATTACAACATTTCAAAAAGTGAAATTATGGAGAAACAAAATCATACAACCATTGTTTTTATAAATTTAACAAACAGTACAAACTTTCTTACAAAAATATGTAACACCTATAGTAATAACAATCTACAATAATATAAAATACAATTAATTATGCTTGTTTGTAAATAATTCTAGTAATATAGTAGTTTTAAATATCATAAATTATATTCTTTAACAAAACATATATAAATGTAAATCTTAAACAAATTTTAAGGGAATTAATTTCCCTTTAAAAATTATTACATTTTAAAGAAGAAAAATATTCAAAAAATCTGAAAATTAGGGCGAGAGATACTTTTTACTTCGAGACAAAAATGGGACATACATTTATTTTTTTATACAAAATATTGATAATTCTCTGAAAAGAATATTACATATTTGCTTAATATCCTATCCGTCAAATCTACATTATATTGTATTTGACTATAAAGTAGGGCAAAAAATAAAAAAAAATATAACAATAAAAAAACTGTCTTGTTATTTATTGATAAAATAAATATTTTATACCAGTTACTAAATGGAAAATCAAGTTTTAATATCACTGGCCAATAAATGTTCAAAATAATATTATGTACAATTCAAATAAATGAATAATTAAGTTGTTTTGACCACTTCTAGAAATGGTCTCCTTTGAATAACTTCTCAAAACTTAATAGAATAATTGCCGTAAGAGAGTCTGAATGACAACACAAAGTCCATGTTAAGTCAAGAACTAAATATTAACAATAATTGTTATAAAAGGTCTTTCATAAGCTCTATGGTTGTAGTTTAACACCTAATTACTCATCTCTCTTTATGTACCTTTCGTTGTACTGATCTTTACATAATTATAAAATATGTATGAATAGAAACAAACGGCCTAGGACTTGGCAAGCCTAAGTACATGTAAAATTACTTCATCCACTGTCTGATTATTTAGAAGAGTTTTTACAGCGGTATCATCAATAACAACTGTAAATAAAAGTTTAGCATTTTCCCTCAATCTATCTCCATACAACATTTCTGGATCTCCGGCAGGTTGATGACTGCATCTTCTTATCACTGCTTCTAACAAACTATCAACAGGAGCATCGGGAAATCCAAATGCTTTTAATGTTGTTTCATCAACAAGTAAAGTGAGAAGTTCTCTGATAGCATCAGCTAGTGCCTCTTCATTGAGTACTTTAGGTTCATCAGGATCAGGAAGTTCTAAAGCTGCCTCGTTCGCTGCTGCTAGTAATTGCTGTTGTAATTTTTTCTTTTCCGCTTCAGCCATAATTTCTTCTAACATATCTCTGTGTTTAGTTCTCATGTGACGTAACAGGCAGTCTTGGCGAATAAAAGCACGGCCACATTCATCACAAGATCTTGGAGGTTCCTGAACAAGAAAGACAAAGGTTGCAGCAATTTTTGTTATTTATTATTGTGATAATAAGATAGGGTAGAATTAAATAAAGATAGCCCAGATTCATTTATTATGTAAGCAAAAATTTGACAAAAGTCAATTTTTAGAAGTACAGTTGAACTTGGTTTAACGGCCTCGGCTAATGCGTCAACTCAGACATAGTGTAATTTTTTTTAGGTCCGGTCAAATTGCGTTATCTTTTACATTATTATAAATTCTTGTTTTAGCGTCAAAATATTTTAACTACTCGGTTGTAATGTCATAAATTTACAAAATATCAATGCCAAACTTTGAATTCAGTTTTCTCAGAACTCAAAAAATGTTAGAATCCCCCTTTCCTTTGATTTAGGGCCGCCTATTTTCTCCCTCCTCAAAATCAAACCGTGAAAAAATATGTAGATTATTAAATATGCAAAATAAACAATCTACGTGTTTTTTTCACAATAAAACCTCCGGCGGGTCCCATTTAAGTCGGTAGAGAGGGGCAGGCAACACTACAAGCAATACTGCTAACGCTCCCACCCCTCCGAAGGAACAATTCACATGGTATGCGATGACAGTTGTAAGCTGTGTGTAACTAAACCCATGACCTTGCTCCTTGCTGGGAAAGTGTTCGGACAATAGAAAAGCGCAGCGAGACTCAATCGTATAGCCTGGCGAGATATTAACGTAGTTATGATCAGACAGTTGTCCCTCCCCCACAGTAATGTTGACACTTTAAAATTGTTGCATATTTTTTAATACAGTAAGTTAATGTTTTAATAGGTACTGTAATTTTAGTGTCTTTAATACAGTTTGTTAATACACACTACATGTATTTACTCGTTAAAACTTTACACATTAACCAATGTTACCAAATTTATAATTGTAGGTGACCTCAGCTCCAATTGTCGGGACCCTACTATACAATAAAACAAAAGTATAGTGTTTTCTTTTTAATAAATGTCATGAATAATGTTGCCAATAATAGTAATACTGTATAGTTGTTTGTCCTTTCACTCAAGGTAATAAAAATACAATTTCCTATTAGTACATCTTTATAACGTCACTCGGACGTAGCATCAACATTTGTTCGGTCCTTTCGTTGACGCTATAATCAAATTCAACTGTACTTATTCTTTTGTTCAATTCAAAATTTTAGTGATATTTTGTAACTCATTATTGCAAGAAAGACATTAACTTATATAAAGCAATAAGCAGTATTTAGATAGATTACTCAGTATCATAACCCAAACTTGGGGGGAGTGGTCTAGAGCAGGGGCCTCCAAACTACGGCCCGCAAGCAACACCAATTCAGCATGTGGTAGTGGGCCGAACATTCCTGGTATCCGGCCGTCATAGATTATTTTGATTACTTTGTAAAATTTACAAACATAGGTAGTTCAAATAATGAAATTAAAACAAAATAATTAATATGATCAATGAGATTTATATAGCTGTTACTGCCAATTGTTTGCAATTGTGGATCAAGTTGACTAGTGGAAATTAAATGCGACTTTAAATGCTCAACAGTTACTTCGGATCTGTAAATATTTGTTTGCATATTTCATTTTGTAGACTGTTTTTTCACACAGACAAGTAAGCGGAAAAAATCACGAGCAAATTTATACGATTGATTTATATGATTGAGTGTGAGTGGAAGGCTCTTGTAAAATTTCAGCAATGAAATTAACAGCTGACATGGCTTTAAAGCGTCTAACATATCCAAGCATTTTCCACACAAAGACCAAAGTTGTTGAAAGATGCGATGTAAGATTCATGGTACCTTTCTTTTTTCCACACATGTTTCTACCACCATCAGTAGTGATACACTTCAAGTTTTTCCATTGAAGATTGCTTTTCTGAACAGCATTTATAACTCCTTAAACAATATCTTCTTCAATGGTTGATTCGTGAATACTATGAGCAATGTAACACCTGGGCAGTATCTGAAACATCTGTTGACTCATCCAGGGTAAAAGAAATCCAGTCCAAGTGTTGATTTTGGTCAGATAATTGAGTTAATATATTTTATGCAATATCTTCTCCTCTTCAAGCCACAATGTTTTGCTGACAAATTAATGTTTTTAAATAAATTAGCTTTTTCTGGACACAGTTCTTCTAATGCTGCAATCCTCAATTAATTCACCATCAGTAAATGGTTTCCCAAGATTCGCTAATTAATGAGCCAGGCGAAAACTAGCAAGAGTTGCTACTTCTTGTTCAGCAGTTATTTTTATAACAACATTGGTGAAATTTCAATCCGCATTTCAAAGATTCATATTTTTTTAACCGTAGACTTTAAGATTTGATATAGTATTATTATCTAAATAAATTACTTACTTTTGTATGAGTCAAGAGATGAATCTTTAAGGAGGATTTCATAGCAAAACACTTATCACATATCGGACACTTGTGAGCTGAAAACATATAATGCAAATAAAAGAAAAATTATTACAAAATAACCTTAACTTTCTAAACACCATTAATTTTACAAGTAGAGTGCATCTTCAGTTTATACATTTCTTGATTATAACTTATTCATAATATATAAAGAAAGAAAAGTAAAATAAATGTACTGTTTATAGGTTTCCCCCCTGATATTGTTTATTATTTTCATTTTTATCTATATTTTGTGAAACTACTAGAGTAAGTCAGTCTTAATAAGTTTACTTATCTGTGTAGTTAATGTTATATTGTTGAGAATGGGCAAGCAAGGACAAAAATGTTTGATTTTTTAGTTAAAGTGTACAATTAAATAATCTAAACCCAAAGCACAGTATGTTTACTGTTTATTTTTTAAAGCTGCAAGTGAATTGACAACTAAATGTTTCCAATATATTTGCTTCTGTTCAAAGTTTTCAAAAACTGCATGATAAAAGTTCACAACATGCTTTCAAAATAACTATTTAATATTTATACTAGTAACTAATAAAATTAAAACTATATGGTTTCCATATTCAAATATTTTCCTAAGTTACTTGAATATTATTGTACAGTAGAGCGTCGAAAATCCGAACTAATTGGGACCGAGGGGGGTTCGGATTATCAATTTGTTCGGATTTTTGAAAACAACCAAGAAAATGCCATTTATGCACTTTAATCAATTAAAGTGGTTAGTAGTACAAGCAGTAATGTAATTACAATACAGTATGTAAGAATATTTACATACTATAATTTAGAAGAACCTGCACGTACACAGTAGGATCAACATGATTACACTTTTAACTCTCAATTACAGTACAGTACATAGTTATAAGTTGTACTTTATAGTTAACACAAACGAAAAATAAAAAAAAATAATGTATGTACGACACACTGTTATAATGATTACACAACGAGAAATGAATGAACTTTCTATATGTTTTCTGCTAGCGCTAAAGCAGTTTATTAGCGTAACAGTGAAAATACTGACAGCCAATCTGTTGTGAGAGCAGGTATTAAGAAGTGTTTAAAAAGAGATAATAATGTCAAACTGCGATGAAGATTTTTGTGAAATTTTTAACGATAGTTGGAATTTGCGAAAACGAAAACGATATGTTTGCAGGGGCTGCCTCAGAATGCGTTCGGATTTTTGACGTTTCGGATTATCGACGCTCTACTGTAATAGGTAAAAAAAATAAATAAATTGCACGGACTAAATTATACAAAATAATATTATGCAAACACTCTATTCCTGAAAGCTGATAAATACTTCCTACAATATTGTTGACCTTATTGTTGTGCACTGTTAACAATTTTTACCTAGCGTGGTACATCAGATTTGGAGTAAAAATCTTCCTTAGATTTAAAGAAATTTATCTTGTTATGTCCGACATGTCCTGAGACAAAACCTAGATGTTTTAAAAACAATGGGAACTCTAATAAAAGCAAGGCCCTTTACCTACAACTACAGGAAATCAATTTATACTGAACATAAATTAGTTGATGAGTATTCAAGGTTCCCATTTGCTATTCCCTGCCTAAATTTAGCATTCAACTATCATCAAACACTTGATTTAACTATTTTCTTTGTTTGGTATGCCCTCCTACATATTGATGTTCTACTTTCAAGTATTCTGAATAAAAATCTTTTTTACCATCACATGGAGCAGTAACAAGTCGTACAATAATCTATAATCCTATATGCAATGATGTAATATGGACTACAATTAATTTGGCTTTAAGACCTAGAAATATTAAGACATCATAAT
>JAGFPH010003556.1:63004-89548 GCA_018207615.1 Philaenus spumarius | reverse complement strand
TTCTTGTATTTATTCGTGTGACGAACTGTGTTTGTGTGTTAGTGTGCATGTGTAAATGTGTGTGTTTATAAAATTTTAATGTTTTTAATGTTCGACGAACTCACCAGAGGGATGACCAGATGATGGAGTTACGGCTCCAAAACATGTCGTCTTAAACTAAACGACAAGGAGTCACAAGACGGACTTAAGGTAAATAATTAGTATTAATTATCTGTGACTCGGACCATAATCATGCAATGCCGATTTTATAATCTCTAACTTAATTTTAAATTGCAAATCGATTTTATTTTTATTTAATTCAAATTTGTTTTGGTATTTTAATTTGTATAATATTTTACTATTCATACTATATTAATAGTGCTATGTTTTTGTGCATGGTTGTAATTTTGCAAGATTCATTAAAATTAATATTATTATTTGTCATATTTGTCTGGTGTTTATTTTTTATATAGTACTTGTAGGATATGCCTTTCATGAAAATAAGTTTCAGTTATTAGGATATAATTTTTCTTTAATTTTCAATTTGCAATAGTTAGTAGCCTAATTGTAATTTTATAATTGTAATTTTTAAGAATTATTAATATTTAAATTTCTTTTTCCAATTTTACTATTTCTAATCTTACAAAGTAAACCGCACACCAGTAACAAAGTTAAAATGGTAGCAGACTGGTCGTCCTTTAACCTTTCCCACCACCCTGTCCCCTCAAACAAATGATACATCTATTTATTTATCTTAAATTATTTTTTAAATTAGTAATCAATAGGCTCACAAGGCTGCACACAGAAAATTACACTTTCAAATATGCAGAGTTGTAACTATAACTCCAGATACAAGACCCACAAAGGAAATGTAGCACGTTTATTCAGGTGGACCAATATCATTAATGTTAATAACCTTAAGTTGTGAGAAAACAACAGTATTACTACTTGTCATATTATTAAACAAATAAAAGAGCACTGTGGCGACAAAATCACACTAATTTAAATAAAAACCCTGAACCACAAAACAAAAACAATAACTAAACAACTAAATTGTAAGTTATGTTTAATACGTTACCCTTATGTACATTTCGATGACATGGTCATCATCCTCAGAGGGTTTTAACACTACTAAAGTTTACAGACAATATTACAGAGCTATATATACCCGCCCTCCCCCTACTCTCCTCCCCATACCGCTTAATCCAAGACCAACCTGGTGGGGCAATGGAATTGCTATGGGCAATTGTTTGTCGCCTTTTATAGCAGACCTTTTCATGAGTAAGTTTGAGGAGGAGTTAAGCAATGATCTTGACTACTTTCCTAGAATATGGCTGAGGATGTGGATGACATTTTTGCCATTTTTGACCTCAACAAATCCAGTGTTCAGGAATTTGTAGATCAATTAAATGGCAAACACAATTCTATTAGGTTTACTCATGAAACTGAATTGAACCAAAGTTTGCCATTTTTAGATATTTTATGTATTAGAAATAAACAACAGATAGAATTCGATATATATAGGAAACCCTCAAATAATCATAGGTACATATTAAGCAACTCGAATCATAGTTATAAACATAAACTTTCTACTTTTAATTGTATGATAAATAGAGCAATTCAGATCCCCCTTACACCGAAACGTTTTTACAATGAATTGAATGTTATTAAAAATATAGCTCAGTTCAATGGTTTTGATCCAAAAATTATTGATAAATTGTTAAGGAAACAGAAGCTAAAAAATGTTAGAAAAAATTCCACGACTCTCCAACCGGAAGGAAAAGAAAAATTGAAATATGTTAGTTTACCTTTTGATTCCATTCTTACTAAAGGCCTGGAGTCAATTTTTAAGAAATGTAACCTTAGGATTGCTTAAAAAAGTCATAATAACCTTAGACAACTGTTAGGTAATCCTAAAGATAAAATTCCAATGTTGGAAAAGTCTGGAATTTATGAAATAAAATGTGATACTTGTGAAAGGGTTTATCTTGGCCAAACAAAGAGAAAAATTGTGACGAGATTTAAAGAACACATATCACATATTAAGTACAATAGGCCTGAAAAATATAGCGTTGCGGAGCAGATTCTTGAAACAAACCATAACTTGGAAATATCCAATGTTAGGTTAAAAAAAGAAGTGACTTCAAACAAGTTATTGAACAGCTTGGAAAGCATTTCCATTTTCAGGCTGACAATGATATGTTATTAAATGCAGATAAAGGGCCTATTCCTAACTCGTCATTGTTTTCTTTACTTAGGACTGGATAGGAACTAGCAATAGATAGTACTGTATTTATTATTGGTAATATTTCTTAACTTTAATTTAATTTTTTAACTTTCAGTTATTTGTATTTTTTAAACCATAGGCCTATATTATTTATATTTTGTTGATCTGTATTTGTTAATATTGGATTTTATAGGTTATATTATTTTATTTTATTAAGTATACTATTTAATTTCTTTTGTTTGTTATTTATTTCATTAGGCCTATTAGTTTTTTATTTTATTTTATTTTGATTACTGTTTGACTGTTTATAGTTTTAGGAGACCAGTTTGTTATTTTTTGTATTTAATAGTTTTATAATTTATTGTTAAATTGGTTTTTATTGTTAATAATAGATACTTGTAGGAGATTTAATGTGGCTCCTCCCATTCCCCCACCAGGTCGGTCTTGGATTAACCGTTATGGGGAGGAGAGTGGAGGGAGGGCGGGTATATATAGCTCTGTAATATTGTCTGTAAACTTTAGTAGTGTTAAAACCCTCTGGGGATGATGACCATGTCATCGAAATGTACATAAGGGTAACGTATTAAACATAACTTACAATTTAGTTGTTTAGTTATTGTTTTTGTTCCTTGTTTTGTGGTTCAGGGTTTTTATTTAAATCATTGTCATATTATATCGTTCAATAACAACGTCGGAAGTAAAAAGATTAATGGATATGATTTAGAATTTTAGTTCAAATATATGCTGAACATTATTTGATATAAACAGAGAATGAGAACAATAACCATAAAACCAAACTGAGGCCTTCACATTGTGGCCAGTTTTATACTTGAAATTCTGTGCTGACCAATATTCAAGGTCTGGATTATTGTACATCCTCACATTTTATTGAACACTTACTTATCTTGAAGGAAAAACAATTATAGCCTAGTTGTCAAGAAAAGTTCATTAAATAGAAACATATAAACCAATTACAATAATAATAAATTATGTTTTATTTAGTCATGAAAATTTACAAACAAAAGCTATAAAGAAATAGCCAAAGACCATCTGTTTGTTTAGCACTAAATATTATGTTAAAACATCCATTAATCATTGTTATGAAAAAAAAAAACATTTATACAATACAAAATTAAAATAACGGACTAACACGAAAAATTTAATGTCTGGTAAAAACTTACCATTCCAAGTTCTCTCATTGTTATTGAATTAATATTCTAAAATATTAAGACATTCCAGTAAAATTAAATTTAACATTAAATTTTCACTAATTGTTTTTTAAATTAAAGATTTATCTAATTGAATCAAACATTTGTTACAGACAATGTGTTCTAACAGAAAATGAAATTCACAAAATATTTAAAACTATTTAAGTTTAACAAATTAATCTTTAAATTGCACTTACCTGAGTGATGGAAAATGTGTGCTCTTAATTGGGATGCTTGAATAAAACTCTTTCCACAGTACTGGCATGTATGTGGCTTCACCCCTGTGTGTGTTCGCATATGTCTATTGAGAGTCTCTTTTGCCGCAAATCTTGCAAGGCACTGTGAGCATAACATAGGTTACATTTTAATTAAGAATATACATTTTCCTTGCGCCTTTAAGATTAAAAACTTCTGCCATCATCTGTGAGAATCGGCTTCAGACAAGATAAATCTAAAGAAATTTTGTACTTTTGCAGAATTATAAAAAAAATTTCTCTATTTATATAAAATACTAGTACAAACTTTTCCACTGAATATTGTTATGGACATTCATTATTTTAAATTGATTAAAACACCAAAGCAAAATTTTAATTGTTAAATACATAACGGAAAACTTTCTTACTAGGCCAGTAGAAATTAGATAATAAAAAAATTACAAAAATTAGTCATTATTTGACCACTTGTTTTCGATATACCTTTTCTTAGAATTTTTACATTTTAGTAGTAATTTGGCGCCGAATTAAATTAAATGCTTTACATTTTATAATGATAATTATTGTTATGACAGAGTGGACAGTTTTCGAGCTATAATAAACCAGAAAAAGTGCCGATGTGTGTTTCGATGTTTTTAAAAGTATTGATTAAAATTCACCCTGGAAATCGGCACAAACTTAGGTTCTTCTTATTAGAGGCAATACGCACAATTTAAAACCATTTTCAGCTTTACCTATATTTTTACAAACAAAATAATAATTTTACTGGACTATATATCTGCAATTTTTCTTTAAACTTGCTTAATAATGGTAACAAGAAACGAGTTAATTGATAAAAATAAAAGATTTCACTTTAAATGGGGAGCAGGGCAAGATGAGGTCATCTGTATTTTTACATACTGGCCAAAATATGACAATTTAAAACAAAAAATCTTCCGAGTGAATGGGCAGTGACACTGCGGGTTAGTCTATCACAGGACTTTTGGAGTCGTTATAAACCCCTCACTTTATGTATTAATTTTATTTGATTTATTGTTTTAATTTAATTTTGTTATTTTATTTTTAAAACATTCCAATGTTTAAAGCTCATTTTATTATTTTACAACGGCAAAAAAATTACCCCTAACCTCAATCAGCCCTTCCCTTAATCCCCAGATTCCACTACCACTAAATAAGAATTATGCAGGTATTGCAGCTGTGAATCTGTTATAAATTATATACTTGCAACACTTAAATCTCATTTAAAAGGTTTGTTATTTTTTTATAAATGAATCCACTTTTTTTTACGGTGTACACTGTGTTTAGTAATATTTAATAAGATAACTTCATTACGATTATACACACTTTTAAATAAAATAGAACATAATACTTTTTTTTATCTTTAGATAGAAAAAATACCAGATTGAAAATGTAAATAAATAATATCTTTTTTTTATTAAATTATGAGTTCACTAATTATGATTTTTTTAAATCACTCGTTAAACACAATACATAAACAGAAGCGGATGGAACCAAAGTCGCAAATGACATTAAATACACAGTCTGTTGACAGAATATGTAAACGCACTAATAATGCCAAAAATATAAACTGGTAATTTTGTATTACTCTTGTAAAATTTTGTTTACTTTTGGCCAGTGATAGGTCAGCTAAATATCAGAGGGTTCAGATATTGAAGAACCAGATGGGACAGATTGTACAGTATTTCTATGAGCTTGTAAATGGGACATATTTTATTTTTTAAAGTAAAAGACATTTAATATTCATTTACATGCATTAGTGGAAATGATTGAATAGGCTTTTTTTACATTTATATTACAACACAATTACATTTTTTTTAAGCCCACTGAAGAGACAAAACAACAAAGACAAATTCCTCACCTTTGGAAATGGACACTCACTGAATCCATTTGAAGCATAAGACAAGAAGTGAAGTACATTAAATTAGAGTTATATATTTTTTAAATAATTCAAAACACAACATTAATATATTTTACAATATACTTTGGTATAATTTCTTTCAAAGGACTATTGTTTTTTACTGATTCAGAGTCCACAGTTTGAATGGGTTGGAGTTTTAAAAGTTTCCTGTGTTATAAATGTTTCCTCATACCCATCATGGTCAACATTTTATAAGCAAGAAAAAAAAGTATTATTTATTATTCAATTAATAGCCAAACCTGTATTATGAATAGATAGACCACAAGTCTTAGTTTAAAAAATGTTTCTAAATTTATTACAAACATTGCATTTTATTTGTTTGAGACAGCCGATATTGCTGATATGTTATTCTAGAAACTTAGTTCATACTTTTGTTGATATACTGTATTGTAAACAAAACTTAAGGCATTTTTTATATAAATGTATATATTAGGGATAGGTCGATTCTCGATTCCGATGCTTTACCTAAGTATCGGTATCGAAAATCGATACCCAAAACTTGATACCGAGAGATACTCAGTTTATATAATTCATTATTGTCAGTTCTTCGTATTTAGGACGGAGACTCTGTATTTTGAATGTAATCTCCGGTATTTGCAATCACATTCTCTATATTTAAACCCAATTCAGCATTTAACAATAAATATAAGTAGGGAAAAATGTAAAACTTTCTTAGTTTAATGTATGTAGACATTTTCCATAGTGAAATGTTTAGGCGATTGTTTCGTTTGTTAAGTAAACAATACGCTGTTGGATATTAAATTTCGTTTTAATGCTAATGTTTTATAAAATTAACGATAATAATATTCAGATGTCGTATTCTTTTGCGGACATTTGTCATGGTATTTTAAATAATAATTCAACAATGGTAATTCTTAAAATTGGCATAAATTGTATTTGGGCATCGTTTTTTTTTTGTTGATGTACGCTATTGTATATTAAAGTGCGTTTTGTAAAATTAGTGCTAATAATGTTTGGACATCATATTCTTTTGCGGACATTCGTCATTACATTTAAATAACATTTCAACAATGGTAGTTCATAAAATTGGCACAATTTGTACATCGATTGTTTTCGTGGACATATGCTGAGATTGTATTTATTACAAATAATTTTTTGAATTGCTGGTTGTAATTTACTAGTTGATAAGTGTCGGTATGGAGAATCAGGAATCAATTTTTTGAAGTATTGGTATCGAGAATTGAAAAATCTGGTATTTTACCCATCCTTAATATATATATATATATATATATATAAATGATTAGTCTATTAAACTAACTAGCTCCAATTTTTATAAACATGTGATTGTAGGTGTTATCAAATATGACGACTTCAAAATGCTCAAACAAATTTCAATCATGAAACCCGTGAAAGCCTTGAGTATACTGCAAACCATTTATTAGAGGTGTCTATTTTAAAAATAAATATGAAGATTCAGTGCCTATTTTTAATTTCTTTAATAAAAGTTATCTTTTTAAAGTTAAGACTTAGGTAGAATTTGCAATCTAATCTTTATTATTTGTTTACTAATAAACCAATTTTGTTTCACAAAACAAGTGTTTGTTTCCAATGTGTAACACTAACAGCCATGTCACAGAGAAAATATACAATAAGAAATAATCAGCTGTTTCCTATAGTGTCTAAAAGCACAGAGGTTTGGTCTAAATAAATAAATGACGCAATACTTAAATAATATTAACCATTTATAATTTTTTACATATATATTTCTTAATGACGCAAAATAATTACAATAGAATCAATTTTTTTTAATAAACAAATAATAAAATATAAAAGCAGACTGTAAAAGTAGGTAATATAAAAGCAGACTTAAAGAACATATTAATATATGAACATATGTAAAGTGTGAAAATTATATAAGAGATTTTGTTTCAATGAGTAGTGCGTTAGAAACGAACAGTATAAAGCAGCAGTTGAAATTATAAACAGTTCAATAAACAAAAAATAATAACAAAACATAACACAATTCGACATGTATCGAGATCTCAGTATACTAAAAAACTCCATATACTATGATCATGGAAGCAATTCAAAGAGAGAGAGGGGATCAACTTGTGTACGTGACAAAAGACAGGTATCAAGCGAGAGGGAACGCGACAGAACGTTCCGGAAGCAAGTGTACTTCTAACAAGATGGCGTAGCTGTTTATGTGCGTTACATAAAGCCGGCGAGGAATATTACACGAAAAATGTAGTTTTTGTTATGAAATGGTGACAAGTTTAGTCCCAAATTAAAGTAGATATACTTTTGAGTTGGTGTTAACGTAAAAATTGGAATTGATCATGTAAATTGAGTGTTTTTCGACATATAACTTTTCCATGTGCTTCGGCGGGATTAGCGTAAGATAGGCTTCAGAGTGAATTGTGTTAACGACAAAAAATCCTAGGTAAATAACAGTGCGACGAATATAACGCAGTGAGTAATAATGGCCATAGGACATATTTTTAGTCTGCAAGTATTAAATTTTGATTATTTTAAAAAGTAACTTCTCTTAATTTCTGTTGCGTCAATTTTTTACTTTTTGAGAGATAGGGTTGATAAAAGTTTCATGTAATTGTAAATAGTTCTTTGATTTGTTTGTATATTTGTACCATTATGTTAATATCTTTTTATTGTTGTGAACATTCACTTTTAAGTATGTTTGAGTAAACGAAAGTTTTTTGCCACAATGCTTTGAATTTCTTTATACAGCCACGAACATCCATTGAGCTTGTACTTTGATAGTCAGGTTTCCACCCCTGAGGAAATCAAATTAATTAATAAATATTTTTCAGTAATGAACAATTATGAGCAGTTATATGCAAACAGAGCATAAGTGAGGTTATATGTGGATTATTGCAAATATTATGATTATTATTTTTTTGTAGTATTGTGGGAGTTAAGTGAAGGTGATTTTTAAGGTGAATTAAAGTAAGGTGAATCATGGTAAGGTGAGTTAAAATAAGGTGAAACATATGATAGTGTTCTACGTTGAAGTTAGGTGAGAGATGTTATGGAGAGTTTAAGTGGGTGGTGATTTTATTATTGAAGTAAGGCAATAGGCCTAGGAGGTGTATAAATGATTTAGGGTATTACATGAGCGACGACTTTTGATTTTTAAGGTGAATAAGTGAAGGAGATGAAGGAGAGATATTAATAGTCATTAGATAATCCACATATAGCGTTTTTATTTTTGATTTTAAAACATTTTTTTTTCTTTTTTGAATTTTTTACCGAACCATAATTTTTTTATACATTATATGTTATATATTTTTATTTTTTGTAACCTTCCGTTACAAAATGGCTTTCCCAACGTGGGGCTGATAAACAAAAGAAGATATCTATATTTTTTGTAACCTTCCGTTACAAATGACAACATTCAGACTCTAGTCCATCAGTCTTCTAGTGTCACAAAATAATGTATACATGTATATTAATTTTGTTTTAAAATAAGCAATAAAAACAATGATTACAATATTAAGTATCATCTAGGGTAACATAATATAAACTGCTGATAGGACAAATAAATAATACAGTACTTTACGATCACTCAGTAATATCAAACATTTATTATATTGATGTTGAAGTTTATACTTATATATTATAATGAAGGTTAGAGGCAAGAACCGCCGCTGTTTTGTAGTTTTAACAAATGTGTTTGAAAAGCCTTGATACTGTTGATGTAAACTTAATCAAAGTTGCAGGTTTTACAAATAATTTCTTTTAATAAAATCAATAAAAATCAAACAAAAATTAAAATTCTAATTTTCAAATTAACCTTTATAAGAATAGTCATAGAATAGTAAAAAAAATGGTGTATAGTAAAACATTTATTTATGTTATGTGTACCAATTCACCATTGTGTGTTTACAAGTGCCAGGTATCAAGGAGGCAAGATGAAAACAAACAATATGCAATGTCACCACTAAACCTAAGAAAAAATGGGACTTTAAGGGTTGTTAAGAAACTATTTAAATAATAACTGGCATAGTCATTAAACCATCCAAGGAAAAACAAAAGGAAAATACATAAAGTAAACAAACAAACCACAAAACAATTTACAACACATTTCAAAACACGTTTTAAGGAACCCATCTCCAATAACAAATCCTAACCTACCCACTCCCCTGCATATTTGTTGCAAAACACTTTATGGATACAGGTCATACTTACACCAACATCCATAATAATATGGACATTTTTAACAAATGTTCCAAGGGACCAAACATGAATGTTTTGGAAGAATTCCATATTTACAAAGCTAATATATCAGACCTAACTCGCTATTAAATGAAAAACCATTTTCAATCCAACACTAAATTCCATATCACTATCAGAACTGAACCACACCCTTACAACACTCTCCCTGCTATGCAAGGTCACACCATTCAGTACTGATGCAAGAACGGTCCCACGTGCATGTACATGGCGCTCTTAACAATTTATATTTCAATGAACTATAGACCTACCAAAATATTTATGACCAGTGTGTTGTGTTATCTGTTTTTAAACGTGATGTGATGTAAAGTGTTTTGTGGTTTTTTTACGCACATTTAAATAAAATAAATGCTAATCATTTCATATGACTTACAACTGATTCGACAATGTCTGAATAATAGGCAAAAAGTATATCATCAATTAGAGGCGAAAAACAGGACTGCAAGCAGTATTCACACTGAGTAAAGGTATTTACATAATATTTATTCAGTCCAGTGAGAGAAATATAAGTAAATCATAATAAAAATGATTGTAAAATATGTTGCAGTTGCCAGATTAATAAATCCAAGTAAAAAAGTTACCTTTATACACCAACATTGATTAATTTTAACACCTAGTCAACAGAAATTACAGAAGGAAGACCTTAAGCTGGGTTTTCCTAGCTCCGCACTTTCTGTGAAGCGCACTGCGGAGCCTACTCAACAACATGTAATAGAACGGGGCCGTTTTCCTAGACCACTCCGCGGTCTGCAGTGTGCTCTGCGCAACTGGACGACTCCTCTGAGAGCAGTCAAGTGCTGACCGCGGAGCGCAACAGAGCAATTTTTGGGCACTAGTTTTAGTTATACAAGAGAGTGCTGTAGTTGTATGAATATTATTGATATAATATCTAATAAGTTTACGGCTAGTGAGGATGAACAGCTTATCTAGCTCGTCGGTAGTCATCGAATACTGTGGAATATGGCCGATAAACAGTTTAAAACACCTTGTACAGAAGAAGGACCTTGTATGGCAGGAGATTGGCCTTTTGACAACAAAAGTGATACATAATTAATTCTTTTTTGTTCTTTATTTGGGAAGTTTTGACGAGAACTAGACAGACAATGTGGTCGGCTGTCTGTATTAAGGCTCGGGTCCCTAAATTCAAAACGGCGAAGTTGGCTACAATTTCAATCTTAACCTAACCTAACCATGGACCTTCACTTTTAAGCATATTTTTATATTACTTTCGTCGTAAAACGAAAACTGTATTTTTTTTCTTAAAGTAAAAAAATAATACAGTTTACTATTTATATCTTACGTTTATGAAAACAAAACAACGGTTTTCGAAAATGTATTCGGTAATCAACATCCGCATATGATAGTACTTCAAAATGAAACCAAATTTTTAAATTTATTTCTCGAATTAACGGAAATCAGATTTAATATGGCAGCCCTTGATCAATCCAAAATCAATGATAAACAGATAGTAAAAGGAATATATTTATGTAGTAATAATACATTACAATAAAACTCCGGTTAACCGAACTAAAGGGAGGGGGGAGCCGTTTCGGATAGTGATTTTTTCAGTTAAGCCACGAACATCTAACACTATAGTTTTGAAAAATTTTGAAAGTCAAACGAATTCAAAAATCTCTTTGTAAGCTACACTTATGTTCTTTATTTAAGTTAAAATTACATTTTTAGGATTACAGTACATCAATATTATACTCATGAAATTAATCGCAACAGTTTTCAATAAACTTCCATTTTCGATTTCATTGATAGCAGCTAATTTATGAGCGAAAGTAATCATAACACGCTTCCGCTTATTGTTAGTCGCCATAGCACAAAAATACACTCGCAAAAGAAATAAAAAAAACATTTGTATCATGATATTAGGAGGGGTGGGAGAGTTTGATATAGCAGTGTTGTTATAGTTTTAAACTGATAAAAGGTCAAATACGCAGTGCAACTGCACAGCTAGGAAAACACTACGTACCTCTCAGCGCACTGTCCACTGCGCTCAGAGGTCCGCAGTGTGCAGCGTAAAAAGTGCGGAGCTAGGAAAAGCCAGCTTTAATAAATTCTAAAATTTATCAATTGACTATTAACTTATAAGCTGTTTTTGATGGAACAGGATGTGCAGACTGTAAAGCATTTAAACAATAAAACAGGATTTTATTTCAATTATAAAAAAATAGTTATTTAGAAAAAAGGGGTTGCAAATATTTTATGTATAAAGAATCAAGGTAAAATGAACTACAAACTCAGCAAATTTCAAATAAAAAATATTTTAATTCCAGCCTTTCAGAACATTTAAATTTAACAAAGTTTAAAAATTCTCCTAAAAAGTAAGATATGAAGAAATAGCTCAAGAGATTAAACAAAAATTTATCTTTTTCAAAATGATGTAAGATTATTTCTTTATATTTAGCGGAGCATTATATGTTTACTGTTTACTTTTTGTTTTGATCAAATGCCAAAGTTACAGGCTTACCTTCTTTTTAATTTCCTTGGAATCTGCTGAGAAAAAAAAAATGATATTCTTGATTATATCTTAGGTATTTGTATTTCATTAGATTTGTAAAATATACGAAAGAACAGAAAAGCTATACAAAACAATCACCATTTGCAAGTATTCATTTTTACTTTCACCATTGTGTAAAATATTTAAAGATAGTTGGTAATAATAGTACAAAAACTTTTAAATCAAACAAAAACAGTTTATACAATTATTAATAGGTAAAATAATTTAAGCTGTTAAAAAATATGTTATACAAACAAATTAGTAAGCTGGTTTCAAATATTACATTTACAACGGAAAAAGAAAAAATATTAAAAAATAAATGTTTGCCTTTAATATCCTTATAATACTAACACAATTTCTATATAGATCATAGTAATGAAAGATTAACGAAAAGAATAATAATTTATAAAAGGTACATAAATACAATTACGACTTATTTTTTATTTTTCAACAAGGAATAAAAACAAAAAATAAAATTATTTGCCTAACATTTGTTTAGAATATCAACATATTTCTTGTACCTCTTAGGGAATAATATATTAGAAAGAGTTTCATATCTTAAATTTAGGAACTTTGTTTGAAGGATGGGTTTTTCTTAATTTAAAAACTTTTCTAACAATCACGGCTTTGGAGTGCACATCTAGACCATCAAAGGAAAAGGTGAGTGAAATAGGAATGAAAACAGGTTCACTTACACATAAATCTCAACTAGGTTATATATTTTATATAGAGTTCAGCCGAAAATAGTTTTGGCTAATGCTAGTCAAACCAATACTCTGTCATTGACAGCAGAAGTAAAGTCACACCCGTATTGCTAAAACTTTAAAACTGAAACTGCACCTCTCACTCTGATACAATAAAAACTAAAGATCAGAAGGATTTAATGATCCCTTGAATTACACCATGAGACAAAGTTTTAAAATTGGTAAAATGGTTACACCACAAATGTCAATGAACGATAATACTTTTAAAAGAAACGATTAGGCAATATTTGAAAGTAACAGCAACATGGAAGAAATTCATGCAGGTGCGTATTAATAAGTATTATTCTAATATAAGCTGATTTCTATTGTCAACTACTAGGAAAAAGAAATTATAAATTGCAACGGACAACCACCTTTTTCTCTTTAAGGTTTCCCTGTTGGCAAAATAATTAGTTCCAGCCGCCTACTGGAAGAATTGACAATCTATTATTTTTAGGCCTAGGAGCTGTAACTGTGGAAGCATTGGCCATCTAATCTTTTTAGGCCTAGGAGCTGTAACTATCATCAATGTTTTCAGCCTTCCGAAAACACTGGTCTTCCTTCTCTTTAAAAACTTCCAGTTAATTTACTTACTTTCTATCTCCGGCACAGCTCAAAAATAAATTATTTTATACACTTTTCTGAGCCGTGAGTTCACTGAAACTGACTTGAGAAACCTTTTTGTATCATATGCCAAAAACACATACAATAACAACACTTCTTATTCTGAAGTTTTGCTTGGAAATTTGGTTAATGATTCAGAAACTTTTTTCAAATTAAAATCTTATGAAATAAACAAACTAAAATTTATTTATTTAAATCAAAACTCAAAATCAAAAGAAAAATCACCTTGTTGGTGTATGCTACCCAACTAGTATCAACTTTATACAAATTCTTAAATTAACTCTTTACCTAATATGCAGATTTGAACCTCAATTTAAATTTATTTCTAGATATTACTCAACTTTAAAACTATTTTATTATTTTTTTCCTTTTTTTTCTAATATTAGGCTAATTATATTATTACTATTTATTAATCTAAAATTTTATTTTATTTTTTATTTATTTATCAAAACAAACAAGCCAAAGGCTCTCAGCCCAGATTGACAAAAGTAAAAACAACTTCTACGTTTGACTTTAACTTTAGCACATTTGCATTATAAAATTGAATTAACAGTCAGACTTTGATTGGTCGATAGATGTATGATCCTTGAATATTTATCCAAGCCTAAGGGTTGTTTGTTGTTTTATCCTAATGTCTGTATTTGTTGTGTGTTCCTTTAAATTTGTTTTGGTCTCATATCCTTGATGATGGCTGGGACATCATTGGTGTGGACTCCGGTTGTTAATCCTTTTCCGCATTTGACACTGGTATCAATGAATACTTAACATTATAAGAAGCGAAACCTTATGCACTAAAAGGGAACACTAGTTGGTAGTTTAACGAGATTTCATCCGAGCGCCACCAGTCTTTTTGTAGGCTGCCGATCGGCGAATATATCTGTCTCTCTCGCCAACACACACAAAAAACTTTCTCTTTCATCCCCAACCAGCCAACCAAAACGTTCCAAAGTCCAAGTTGGGGAGAAATGTACAGTCTGAGTATGGGGAAAAAGTACAGTCCACCGCGTTGCCACTAGCGAAACCTGTTGGATTTTCGGTGAAGTAGGCTTTCTCGGTGACTCAAAAGCGTCGCCCTAAAAAGCACTACGGTTTCGCTTCTTATAAGTGTTAAGTATTCATTGCTGGTATGCACTTTCCGATAAACGCTGAACTTCACTTAAAAAATCATATTCTAGCTTGCTACACTGGTAATCACAAGTTAAAACTTAGGTCTATATCCACTAAAAGCTTTAACCCGCAACATTTACTGAACTTCTTGACATCGAAAATTATGAAAGAGCCTCGAGCTCCACTCGGCTTGTCCTTATATAGGCACTTTCTTCCCTTTTCTGTACCAATCCACATATTAAATTTCCATTTTGTTTTTGGTTAGTTGTTTTTGGTGATGGGTTGCTTATTTTAAGTTGTTCGTACTTTTTGGAGTTTGGCCTTCCTTACTATTTGTTTTTTGTGTCAATTAGAAAGTTATCTCGTTAATAAGATTTCAAAACAATTCTTTTTTTAATTTATTTTATAGATGGCTATTGGTAACCGTGTCTTCCTTCCACCTCTTAGACCTGATGTCACTGGATCGTACGATGTTACTCTTCCTGTCCTGCTTTTAGTTTTCCCCTATTGTTCTTTCTATTTCCTTTATAACTCCTCTTTCTTGAAAGCTATCCAGGATTAACGAACATTATCTTGAAGGTGGTCACGTCTTCTTTCATTGACGATCCGAACGGATCTTTTACTCCCATGCGCTCACGTACACGAACCGCCCGAAGTTTTTGTTTCGTTCCACTATTTAATCCCTTGAATTCCTTCTCGCATGACTCTGATTTCTTCATGTAATATTCTAAACTGCCTAAAACTCCAGTGGCCTCGACTGTGTGGACTTTCAACCGTTATTCGCTGAATTATGACCCTTCCTATAGTCGCCAGTTTCATTGTTCTTTTATTAATTATTTTTTCCGCAGTAATTATTTTTACTTCAACTTGAGAGCTCACAAATTTATAAAAAATACTATTCTTTATTATATTACATTAATTTTAAAACATTTAATTTTAACTTTTAACTGTTTCAGTGATACTTTTCTCACCCTTTCCAATTAAAAAACTTTTTATTTTTAATTAATTATTTTACAACTTCTTTTACTTGCCATTAACAAACTTTCATCAAACTTTTCATTATCTCTTTTTTTCTCTATTTAAAAGCATACTTTCTCATAACTTTGTCAATTTACATTTTACAACATTTTCACCCTTATCATTTTTCTTTAGTTTGTTAAGTAAAATCTGAAAATATTAACAAATTTTAATTTTGAGTAAATTTGACTTTTTCTTAATTCTTTAACTGCTTATTACACTTAGTGTGAATATTTCTCCGACTCGGGATATGAAGAACCATGATGTATACATTTCTGTCTATCATCATAGTCACTCACAATCCCGAAATCTATTTTCTGGATTCCCTTTATTTCTACAGAATTGAATATTTCTCGCTATTTGAATTTCTTTCCAGCATCCGTCATGGCAGATCACATTACCTGATGCGCAGAACTTTATGTTTTAAGCTGCTCACATTCAGAACCCGCTTCATTCTTGAAAATATTAATTTTGTTAATGAATTAAAAAATTTAATATTTTCTTCCTTTCGGCGGCATCTGTCCGTCGCAAAATAGTTTGTAAAAATGCATTGTTATAAACTAAGTAGAAAGACCTTAGCATCTAGCATTTGGAATAGTCAATGAGAACTAAAAGGCACAAGGACTAAATCTATTTATTTAAAACCAATTTATATTGCTCATCTACTTAAGAAATACAGTAATCCCTCGCTATTCGCGGGATAGGTTCCGACAAATTGCCGCGAATAGCGAAAACTAAATCTTTATAGGAAAAGGGGGTTATGTTCTTGACATAAGTTATAGAAAATTTTAAAACATTATGTACTAATACCTATAATTAATTAATTTACATAAAATATAGGCAGTCGTTGTTATACGCTGTCCGGCTTTATGCAATTTAGCTTTTACGCGGTAAAAAAAGTCCTTGAAAGGTTTAGTATTTGAGCTGAGTTGTTTGGAGTGTAGACTACAGTTGATAATTTTAAAAGTTATTGGAGCGTTGTCTGTCATCACACTCTCCCCTCAAGGTCAGTACTCTCATAATGGTAGCTTTACCCTTCCCTACTTGCTCTTTCATTGTCTGGGTTTGTCTATTTTTAGAACTTAGTCATGTCAAGGCATCAAACTATCGTTCGCTGTCAGTAGCGAAAATATTGGTTACGAGTGATAAAACGTAGTAGAAACTTAATTTCTTTCAAAATATTTTACTGTAATTTTAATTAATTCTTTAAAATTATTTTGACTTGCTGTACGCTAAATTGATGTCTGCAACTAAATCACTGTACAGTACAGTATGCCATTGACCTTCATTTGCACAAGAACACTTGTATTCATGCAGAGGTGTGTTGTAGGGAAATCCCATCTTGTATGTTTTGTTGTATTTGCGAGTGTTTCGCCGACATGGTATTTATACAATGTTATTAAATTCGTACAATAATAATTACAGTGCTACACTATAATAATTAACGAATTTTGCATGTACTTTATTGCTATTTATACAGTATTTTTTTCTTTTTTTAGCGACCGCGAATAATCAAAACCGTGAATACTAGGTCCGCGAATGTCAAGGGATTACTTTATTTCATTCAATTAAAGTTTTGATCTTGAAATTTCTATTAATTTTTTAATATTTAAATAATAACACTTGAATCGGTTAAGTATTTGTTTGAGGTTTATATCAGAGTAACATTTTTGGATAAGCCCTACTTTTTTATACTATCTAAGTTTAAACCGTCCAAGTTGAATTACCTGTTTGCACTCATAAGGACGTTCTCCAGTATGCTTTCTTCGATGCTTCTTCATAGCTCCACTGGAGGGAAATTTTTTGGAACAAAAATCGCAACCATAGGGTTTTTCTCCTAAAAAAACAAACCAAATAAAATTTGTATTATTTTTAAAATTAATTCTAGGAACAGAAAAACACTACTAATCCTTCTAGAGCAAGGTTAAAACTCAAAAACGACTCAACTGTTAGATTACAAAACGAATACATTGAATTATATTAGAAAACAAACTTATTTTCATTTAAAAATATTATTGATGTACTTGGTCTTCAGAGATCGGCCTCGACACTATTGTCTGCATGTACAGTACAGCCATTGTTTCAGGCACTTTACAAATGTCCATTATCAAGACTTAACAAATGTCAACTGAAGCGAGAAGGCCTAGGCCTGAGGTTATAGAGTCCATTCATTAAGGCCTTCTCACTTCACTTGACATTTGTTAAGCCTTGAAAATAGACACCTGTAAAGTGAACGAAGCGTTGACTATATACTCAACATACAGACAATAGTAAGTTCACAAATTGTCTTCAGACCATTTACCACTCTTTCTGTAATCAGGGTGTCTACCAAAAGTGATTTTTGAAATTCCTGGTTATTTCCAGGTTTTTTCCAGGTTTCTCAATGATTTTCCTGGTTATCCTTATATGCATATTACACGCCATTCGGTGCTCAACTAATATTAAATATTAATATATTTAATATTAGAGTGGTCAACTGAGAGTAAGTAAAATAAGTACTCTCATTTCATCAAATTTTAACAAAATAACAAATTCCTCAACCAAAACTTGTTTCATGAAAGTTAGAAAAGACAAAGATCATAAGGTTTGGATTTACATGTTTCTATTAAAATATATTATTTTTAAGATAAGTGAACA
Organism: Philaenus spumarius; assembly: GCA_018207615.1. Lineage (NCBI taxonomy): Eukaryota > Metazoa > Arthropoda > Insecta > Hemiptera > Aphrophoridae > Philaenus > Philaenus spumarius. The sequence continues at coordinate 71,131 of JAGFPH010003556.1, read as the reverse complement.
ATTTTATAAGACATACCTATGTATACTTCTTGAAGACTCTTGTACAGTGCAATTTATTTCAGATTGATAATTCTAACCTTTTTTTGTTTTCTTAAACAAGTTTGTACTGACCTTCATTACTTGAGGGTTGTTAAATAGACTAGGGGTTACTATTAGAGAACTGAAATTTATCAAAAATCTTTTAACCCATCAGCAAAATGGTGATTGCCTCCTAATTCATATAACTGTTGAAATTAAATCACCAATACACTTTATATTATTATTTTTACAATAATAAAAGTTAAACAAATAACAATATAAAGTGCATTGGTGATTAAATTTCAACAGTTATAAAAAATATAAAATTTCTAAAAACAAGCTACAAAATTTTAATATGTAAATATGAAAACAACTTGTAATCAAATATTTTACTAAATTACCAAGCAAAATTACTAAAAATCAAAATAAAAGCATCAAATATAATAAAATAACACAAATAAAGAGTAATTCACCAACCTTAACACATATTTAATAAAAATATAAAATTTGTTTGCTAAACACTATTTGTGTAAGCCAAAAATATCTAGGCTGCAAACGATTATTTTTATAATTGGATAAAAAGAAAGCTGTTTAGTATATGACAACAGCGTATGTCCGCGAAAAATCAATGCCCGAATACAATTTGTGACAATTGTATGAACTACCATTGTTGAAATATTATTTAATATAGTGACAAAATGTTTGCAAAAGAATACGATGTCCGAATATTATTAGCGCTAATTTTATAAAATGTCGGCATTAAAACGCAATTTAATATACAACAGCGTATGTACGCGAAAAATCAATGCCCGAATACAATTTGTGAAAATTGTATGAACTACCATTGTCGAAATATCATATAAAATATAGTGACAAAATTTCCGCAAAAGAATACGACGTCCGAATATTATTAGCGCTAATTTTATAAAACGCAATTTGTATACAACAGCGTATGTCCGCGAAAAATTGATGCCCGAATACAATTTATGAAAATTGTATGAATTACCATTGTTAAAATATTATTTAAAATACAATGACAAAATGTCCCCAAAAGAATACGACGTCCGAATATTTTAACGCTAATTTTTTAAAACGTCAGCATTAAAACGCAATTTAATATAGAACAGCGTATGTCCGCGAAAAATCGATGCCCGAATACAATTTGTGAAAATTGTATGAACTACCATTATTGAAATATTATTTAAAATACAATGGCAAATGTCCGCAAAAGAAAATACGACGTCCAAATATTATTAGCTCTAATTTTATAAACGCAATGCACAACAGCGTACATTCGTGAAAACCCATACTTCTGAGAGCAATAATTAGTTCTTGTTTCTTTAAAATACTGGCGTTAAAACTTACTTTAAATTACAATGGCTAAGGTCCGCGAAAAGGTTATTTAGATGACACTTGTAAAATTCGGAAAAGGTGGAATTAAATATCACTATTTGCGGGAATGGATAACAAGTAAAACGAAGGCACTTCGTCGGGATTCCTACAAAAAACATAAATACCGGGTAACGTAAATCCCGAAAATGTCCAAAATGTTTTACCCGAACTAAAAACAAATAGAATTATTATACTTTTGTTACAGATCTATAAGATTTGTAACTTTTCTTCACAGTATTCGCCCTAATTCTATAAATAGACACGATAAGCAAAGAGTCCATAAGTGGTTGACCTTGAGCCTACTTTACCTTTCTGTGTACAAAAAACCAAGCATAGGTATAGGTAGTACCATTTAGGATGGCGCGTGGTTTGCGCAGAAGCAGTAATGCCCTTCTTCTTCCAACACCAGTCTTTGTCGTTTTGTAAGAAAAATACAGTCTGTGTCAAATCCATCGATTAGAGGGCCGCCGAGCAATTTTTATTATTGGACACGCTTTCAATTACAAGCTTCTGCACAGTACTAGGATTATTTAAATAGGACAAATTTTATATATTTGTAATCTGCGTGATATGTTGCAACTAACAGTATAAATATCTTCCAGTTTAGTAAATGTTCGGAATTTATACAATAAGAAATACTTCGATATTTTTAATCGAGACATGAAAAAGTAGTAAAGCGTAAACTTTTTATATGTTTAGGGTAGAAAGAAACTTCCAGCGGCAAAGTTGTAGAAAATTAGTTGATCTACATATTTTATTTCAAACATTTTTCAGTCAGATGTTTGGTTTGTCCACAAATCGCTTGCAAATAAGCGCAACCAATATTATCAGGTAATAGCCTAATGTAAACATATTGTTTTTTCTTTTTCTTATATCTATAGTTAATTTATAATAATTAACTGAATTGAAGAGCGGGACAGTTAATAATTTAATGTAATGTAAATATATTGTTTTTTTTTTTTTTATATCTATACTAAATTCATAAGAAACTACTTGAAGAGTTGGAGAGTAAATTATTTAATGTAATGTAAATATATACTATTTTTCTATTTACTTATATCTATAGTAAATTTATAATAAACTACTTTAAAAGTTATAAAATAGCCTTTAATTTAAATCGTATTTTAAGCGTGTTTAGTACATGTTTTATTTAAAATGTCTCGATAACATACAGTAAATACTACTGTAAGCCGACGTAACTAGGGTTGACTGTACAATGCTCCGCCTACACTTAGGAGGGGAAGTGTGGTGGGATAAGTACTCTGTCTCACTCGCATTACCCGCCCTAAGCGCCATCCTATATGATTTTATCTATACGCGTGAATGCGTTTACAAACGAAACAATTGCCTAAACATTTTACTAGAGAAAATATCTACGTACATCAAAATAAGAGAGTTTTACATTTTTTTCTACTGATATTTTATTGTAAAATGATTAATTGGGGTTAAGTTTAAATACAGAGAATGTGATTGCAAATACTGGAGATTACATTCAAAATACGGAGAACTGGCTAGTCTGACAATAATATGAACTGAACTGATTATCTCTCATTATCAGTATCGATTTAATGATATCTTTTTTGATGTTATAATTTTTAATTAATTAATCTCGAAATGTTCAATTGAAATTATTATCTTTTGAAATTTTGTAATTTATGTTTTCTATAATATTATTAAAATATTCAAATATAGTCTCATCACCTATTGGCCCTACTCAATTCAAGCCAACGGTTCTGATTTGAGTATCTAAACTTGTTTTATTATAAATAGGTTAACGGTTCTGATTTGAGTATCTAAACTTGTTTTATTATAAATAGGTTATAAATCTATAACTTCTACTACTACTAAGTAACAACTATATTATGTTATATTAACATGTTAAACATTTGTTTATTATACTTCTATTGTACAAATAATGTTTATAACACATTAATTGGACTCAGATTTCTTCAATACTTTGTATAAATATCAAAAATGTTTATAGGTATGCCCCTAGGCTTAGCTCAGTCTTTACACAATAATTTAAGTTCATAGAATATGTTTAATAATTATTCGGATCTCGGGGTAGGCACGCGGCTGGAATGATTGTATTATTTGGTCTTAACACATACATAAATTGAATTTAAAGAGAAAGAATTTAGAAAGAGTGTTTAAAAGATCAATTTTCCTTGTGGTAGTTAAATTAACAATTTTAGGCCTTTCAAATAGTTCTTATAGATATATAAATGTTTTTAGAAGTTATTTTCCAGAGTATACCACTCTCTGTATAATTGACACTGATTCTATTCACTTCTTTATGTAAAGAATATTTGCAAAACTTCGATTGTACAATTTGAGTTCTTTACGGTCTGGAGGCTGTATTGCAATTGAATTGTTTTCTTCAAAATGCCTGCTTCCTTTGTTAGCGGACGGATATTATCTGTATGTAGTTAACTCTTTTGTTGAAACAGTTGTATTCTTCCGCTGCACCATATAGTCCTGGTATTTTAATTCTTTTTGGGATAATAGGCAATTTGGGTTTACACTAATCATTTCTAACATTCATTATTATAATTAAATTGGTTTGTTATTTCTTTAATATTCAAATAGTTAAAGGTTGATTTTTATCGCGTTTATACATATCAGTTGTTTTAGTTTTTGGGATGTTGAATTGTTTTCAGTAGGTTTTACTTTAAATTATTTCGTCTTATTCAATATTTTTACAACGTTTACGATTTAAACTAACAGATGTTTTACATACAAATAATAATTGCAACTAATGAAATCTTACAGTTTTCTACAAGCTAATAATTATTTTCTTTAATACATCGAAATCCGTGGTTGAGTTAACCTACGTTTGGATGCTGGGAGATGGCTGACGTTTGATTTTTGTTGTTTATTTATAAAATGATGTTTTGCTACAAATAAAGTTTGGAATCTGGTGAAGTGAATTTAAATAAAGATATGTGAAGTTCTAATTGTATTGTGGTGTGATTAATTTATGTGTAAACGTCTACAATTTTGAATATTTATGATTTCAATTCTAGGCCTATCTTGGACATTCCTAGGGTTTGTCTTTTGATCTTGAATTAATATCTGGATGGTTTGTTTGTGATCAGTTGTATATGATTTTCTGTTACTTAGACCTAGTAATGTAGGTCGATGTTCTTTTAGGCTTGATTATAGAGATAGTTTGGTTTTGTTAGGTACTTTATGAATATAGGTTATGTTGCTATTAGCCAAGTGTTCCTAACCTGTTGTTTAGGTAGTTAATGTGATTTGTGCTGTTATATCGAGTTTCGGCTATAGATTCTTGTTACCGATATCAAATACAAAGTATCGGTGGTATTGTGAATCGGCCCATCCCTAATTTAAATGTTACAATGTTTAAAATAGATTATGCACGTAAATTTATATGGTTTAATAATTCAGTACATATCGAATGTTTTGTTTGTGTTTGGAATCAAGGTACTGTAATTGGAATCGACTTTGGCGATCGATTCTCGATACCGATTACCGCACTAAGAATCAATGGAATCGATTTTAGGGAATCAGTGCTTGCTTATGCCGAACTCTCGCGATCGTGTTTACAAAATGAAAGTAACTCAAGTGAAGGAATAAAATTCCCGGTTACACATCAAAATCACGGCTTTCTCCCGGAATTTTCAAGGTTAATTCATATTCCCGGCTATTTCCCGGTTTCCCCGGTTGGTAGACACCCTGTGTAATGCATCATGTTGGCACCAAGTCACCCTGACAGAAAAAGTGATACCATTAACTGCAGACCAGATAATAATAAACTATGTATTTTCTTCTCTTTCTGCCATGATACGTATGATAGGGACTTTACACAAGTGACAGCATTATCTGTGATTACAATAAACAGAGCCCACTGTATTACTTTAATTGGTTCCCACTCCTCTAATGTTCTTTACGTCAAAGCCATCAAAATAATATTTAAAAATATACAGATAAAATGTTTTCAAACTTTTCATTTTAATACAAGTTTTTGAAAAACTGAATGATTTTTTAGAAAATTACCTTACTTTTCCAGGTCTGGTAGACACCCTGTTATATAGGTGATTTATTTAACCTGATAATTTAATTCTCAGACTGAATGAATACATCATAGCTTCTATAGCAATATGAGTAAATCACTTACCCGTGTGAGAACGCTTGTGTATATGAAGCAGTGTGGTTCCTAAAAATTCTTTTCCACAATGTTCACAGTTATATTTCTTTTTCCTCTTTGTCTGACCAGCATGCGCACGTAAGTGTTCCCTTAAATTATCCTTTCTATTGAATATTCTTCCACAAACCTAAAGCAAATAAAATAAAGTAAACCTTTAAAAACAAAATAAGTAAGAAAATAAAAAATGTTTAAATCAAACCAGAAACTAGTACTTAACTGCCACAATGATGGTGTAAAAAAATTGTTCCATCAAACAAAGTTGTGACGTTATTTTAAACTGATAACTGTGACATCGTCAATGGCTGGACAGAACAACCAATATAATATGGAATCTAAAATCATAATGGCTAATTCTGATTGCAGACTTTTATATAAAATGAAAAAGATTTAAATTGTATAACTTATAAAACATATGAGACGCTTAGGATAACAAATAATAAGTAAAGCATAAATTAAAAGACGCAAAATTTAATTTCAAATAATAAGTATAACTACAATAATTATATAACAAGCAGACACATGTATAATTAAATAAAAAGCAGACACATCATAATCATTATACAAATGCAGACGTTTTGGATTATATAAAACAAAAATTTGACTTAAAATATATTTTTCAATTCTAAAACAAAAAACTTGCATACAACTTGCATAAAAATGTACATTCAAAAGAACATTATATAGTGTTAAAGCACATTGAAGAAAACTTGGGACACTCAGTTTTTAGCCTACAGTCGATGAACATCTTAAAGGACAATTATGTAAAAGCAAAAACAAAAATTTAATTTGTGATGTTGGTAGTTCTACGTTACTGCGTTCAGGGAGACATATTGCGACTCCCTGGAAAAGGAGGCGGAGCTAAAGGATAGACGCTTCACTCTTCACATTATTGTAAAAGAGAACAGACGTGTAATGTCTGTTTTCTAGTTTTTTGAAAGTGGTGAACACGTTGTAAGATTCAGCCCAGATGGACAAATTTAACATTATTGTATTCATCTAGACATACATCTTATGGCTAGATGAAAAGTTTAAGCGTAAATAATGAAACAAGGTGAGAAATTGTGATCTAAATTTCGGAAAGTTGGCACGTGCAACATCGAGTGAAATGAACAGTGTAACAATGGAAGTATTTAAAGTGTTTTCTATGGGCCCCAACGAATATGCAAGTATTTTAAAATAAGCAATGTAAATTCAAAAGACTTAACTTCAAGTTTTATGTAATTTAAATTCAAAATTCTTTTTGCTTGTTGTCTGCTTTAGGTTAAGATTTTTTGTCATTATAATTCATAGCTTCCTCAAATTCTCTGTATAATACTAATAAGATGTATAGATCTTAATTCACATGTTTGTATATCTGAAAACTTACAATTGAAAATTAATATGGCTGAATAAAAAAACAGAGTCAAGTCGCCATGATGTTTTAGGTTCATTATTACCTGTTTCCTCAAGTACTACAGATACCACAAAACTCACGACCCTGAGGTAAAGACAAATATTAATTAGCTTAAACAAAGATAAAATAATTTTAACTTCAACAAATTTCAAAATTTCAATTGAGACAGAAAATAACTTTTAGAGTTAAATTTTTTATATTTTAAATAGTTTTTAACTAATAAATTCATTTTTTATAATTTTGTTTGTAACCGCAAGGCAAGCAAGTTACAAAACTGATGTGTACATAAAGTACAAAGGTAAAGAGCTTGAACATATAATTTTCTCTCTCTGTACGGTACTTAAAAACAAAATTAATTCATTATAGTACAAAATCATGCATACAAGTTCTTACTTGGCAAGGAAAGACTGGCCGCTCGCTACCATCACATCCAGTTTGCATATTGTGTCGCACTAAATGATATTTTCGGCTGAATTCTTTTTTACATATAGGACATGAGTACGGTTTTAATCCTGTAAGGAATAAAATTAAAATACATTACAACTCATTCAATATACAAATATCAGAAGTTAATATAATAATAATTGTTATTGTTTAATCAAGAACATAGCTTGTAGCTTTTGTTTTACTGCTGTCATGATTGCTTTGGTTATTCTAAACAAACAATAATCTGAATGAGGTATACTTTCATAACGTCTACAACAAGTAAAGAGAACATAAGTTTGAGAGTCTCAAAATACCATACAACTGTATGATGAAGCATAAACTCCAAACCAACCAATAAAATCAAAGCAACAGTTATTAGAAAAGGTTTTAATTATTAGGATTAAAAAACTGCATTTTTGTATACACCCGTATCTTAGTAATTTAAAAATTAAACTTTTGAATCAAAATCTAGAGCATATTAATTAGCTATATTTAAAAATGGGTCAAATCCAAATTTTACTTTGATTCCTAATTAATTAAATTAATTCAAATTTATAATCCTAATAAAAATCAATATTATAAATAAGCTAGTAGCATATTATGTGCTGTTGATGTACTGTTCGAACATGGATTTAGAGCTAAATAATACTAAATTACCTTCAAATAAAATTACTATCATATTTGTTATTTCATAAGATTGAATATAAAAGTGAAATAATGATACATC